>VFFE01007686.1:560328-728966 GCA_008921705.1 Burhinus oedicnemus | reverse complement strand
AAAAATGAGCAAAAAAAAAATAGTACGTAAGAAAAAAAAAAGCTGAAATGAACAAAAGAAATGTGATCAGTTGAGTTATCTCATGGCAGCTGCCTTCCAGACCAAGACCAAGGAGACACGGAGGAGGCCATTTCAAGTTCATTCCAGGAAAATCAAAGGGAGAAATAGGAGTCGAAGCCGATGTGATTCAAGAGCGAAAGGCAGCGCAGTGGCTCAGCTAGACAAGGCGGCTGGAGCCGGGCGGCCGCGGGCGCAGGGAAGGGAGGGCAGGCTGGGCTCCCCCAGAGCCACCCCCTGCTCAGGCAGGGACCAAAGGGCACGCCGGGAAGCGGCAGCCCGATGTTGAAGGAGTCGTCCTGAGCAAACATTGCACAATTAAGGATTTGGTTTTTTTTTTTTCTCAAAATCATTGATAGTTGTCTAATACTATAGAAATTGCTTCTTCACGAGCTCCTGAAGGGCACAGCCGGGAGCCCACGGGGCAGGAGGTGCTAGAGCCGGCGTGGGTTTTTTTTTTTTTCCTCTTTCCCTCTATTTTTATCATGAGGGAGCTTTAAAGATCAGCGTCGGGCAGAAATCCTGCCTTTTCAGGGCGTGCAGAACGGAAAGTGTCTCTGGCATTTCAGAAGCGACGTTAAAAAGCAAAACTGCACACGAAGCGCTGGCTCTTCAACCACGACTCGAGCAAAGTGAAGTTATAAACCGTAAAATATGACTTGGCGTGATGTGCTGCGGACGGAGACCCGACACACCTTTCTTTTCTATAAATCCTCCAAACATGACACGGTGGCCTCTTTTCCTACAACGCAAAGTGTTGGTGAGATGCTGCCGGGTGTTGCAGCTGGGACCACGGTGCAGGGGCTCAGCCCTGGTGCTGGGACGGACCCGGCACCCCCTGACCGCACCAGCTCCATCAGGCCAAGGGCAAGCAGGAGGTTTGCTCTTGCACTCAGATACCAGATAGGCACTCTACGCTTGATCACTTCTCAATTTTAAACGCTTTCTTTTTACCGTGTTCTCTTGCAAAGAGCATCTCACCGGCTGTCTCGGCAGCTGCAGAGCCCCCTTGGTGGTCCTGGTGCCCGCACAACGCTGGTGCGTAGCCGAGCCAAGGCAGCAGTCACTGCTTTCCCCTCCATGCTTCAACGTTGCAGGCAGAGAATAAACTCCCTTCGCACTGGCATCCATCCCCGAGCTCACAACGGCTCTTCTTTCCTTTTGTTTTCGGGTATTAATCCTTAAAAAATGGGGAGTCCCTCAAGATAAGAGACTGCTGTTAACCCACGCATCAGCCAGAGCCCCAAAGACAGCACCCTGCAACCGGCTTGGGGCAAATCCAGCTTTTGCTCCGTAGGGAAGGATGGAGGATGAGCTCTGCGTGCCAGTAGGTGTAACAGGTCCTTGCAAGGAAAAACCACAGGTTTCTCCAGGGGAGGAGGAGCAGCATGGAGAGCTGGGCAGGGGTGGGCTGGAGGGGAATCGGCTCATTGCAACATGATAATTTGGGCGTTGAGGTGCTTCAGATGAAGAGGGTTCCCGCCTGCGCGGCACAGATCTTTCTCATGCTCCATCTCCTGCTCCCACATCGGTTATTGGCAATGATACGGGAGGTCACCCCATGTCACCGAGATGCTGTGGCATCTCAAATCCCTATTTACATGAGCGCTGGAGGTGCTACTCAGGAATTTCCCCCCTTGCTGCTGCTGTGGGAAAAATCAAGCCTTTAACTGGGATCCCGAGCAGCTCCAGAGGCTGGTGGATGACTCAGTGTTTGCACCGGGCTGTGAGAACTCAATTGATTTTGTCCTTGTAGGGAATTGGTGTTATCAGCCTGGCTTTTGCCCATGACAAGCAGTTTTTCGAACGTTTTCTGCAAAAGTTCACAGTAGGACAGTTATATTTTTGGACCTCGCAATGAGTGAAAATTTGGCAGAGGGAGGCAGAATTTGGAGGGAGGAAATCAGACAGGGCTCCACCTCATGTCTCGCCAGTTTGTGGGATTTTTGGATTTGAGCATTGATGCCTTTTTTCTTCGCGCACATTGGAGCTTTGTGACTGCGGTCCCAAAGAAGGCATCGATAAAAACAGCGCTTAGGAGGCCTTTGGGAAAGCCACGTTTCTTCCCGAAACCCCTCTAACACCCATCTGGGTGTCACTGGGGAGGGAGGACCCCCCCACCTCATCCCTCCCAGCTCACACTGGGTGTGAGGTCACCCCAAATCCCACCAAAAAATACCCCTGTGGGGAGATGATTACAAAACTTCGGGCCAACCGAGAGCTCTGCCGCCGCATCTACATCCATCAGATGCACCTTGTTGGAGGGGAAAAGGCCTGTGATTAGATTGCACTGTAACCTTCAAGAAAAACTGCTTTTTGATGACCAAAATGATTAATTGCCGTCCCTTCTGGGTAGAT
Organism: Burhinus oedicnemus; assembly: GCA_008921705.1. Lineage (NCBI taxonomy): Eukaryota > Metazoa > Chordata > Aves > Charadriiformes > Burhinidae > Burhinus > Burhinus oedicnemus. Next base: position 726,551 of record VFFE01007686.1, on the reverse strand, counting down.
CACATCCGTCTGCGGCAGCAGCCGGCAGTCGGAGCGGTTCTGTACTCTGCAGCTGAGGAGGATGAATCAGTAGAGGAGAGCCTGGTAGTCATCCCAGGGAGGAAAAGTCCCTCTTTTATATATATATATATATGTATATATATATACACACACATACATACATAGGTATCTTGGTCTTGAAACCTGTTTTCTGTTGCCCAAAGAGTGCCTGTTTTCCAACCAACGACCCTTTGTGAAATGCCCTGAGGTCTCGCACGTTCCTGCTCGTGCCTTCGTTTGCGTTTGGCATGTGCGGGACGGGACGCCGTGCGGATGATGTGGGAAGTTAACAAAGCCCCAGATAATGAGGTTTCATCAACAAACTGTTCGTCTGTGGCAGGACTGCGGCTGGGTGAACGCGGGTATGAAACACAGTGGCCTTTCTCCGGCCAGCGCTGTGGTCGAGAACTTCATGGAGAAGCAAGTGCCGATCTATTAAAAGATGTGCGCTTTTAAAGATAAACCCAGCTCACATTGCAATTTCCAAGGTGACCTTTTTCCTCTGGAGCCACCAGCTGAAAACTGTTTTGAGACAGGCTGGGTGGGATGCAGGAGGAGCTCGTTCCTCCTCCGCCTCGGCCCCGGAGTAGCTGTTCCTGTGCGGAGAGGTTTGGCCTGGCAAGAGAAGGTGTTGCAGCGACATCTGCGAAAGCCTCAGCAGGTTTTAGTGCTGCTCCTCATTTATGGTGGCATTTGGCCGGCTGCTACAAGAGCTGTGTAGCCTGTTTGCTGCCCGGGCAGGTTGCCGCGTGGGAAGGGGTTGGGATATGCAAAATCTCCTCCAGCAGCACTACGAGAGGTTGTAAAATATTTATAGCACCAGCAAGCCATGCAAGACCGGGATCTGTCATGACACAGGCATTTCTCTTTCCCAAATAGAGGAAGAAATCAGCATTTAAAAACCGCAGAACCTGCTGTCGGGGTGACAGGCTATCAGGCAAGCGCCGCCAAACTTGAGGTCTTCTCCGCATCTTTATCATGGTCTTAAATATTGACTGGAAGCAGTGGTTTGTTTTTAAGCCACGTCATTGATCACTCGGACAGAAGTGGCCAGGAGCATCTCCCGGAGGCACAGCAGCCCGCGGCAGTGGGCTAAGGGCACGCTGCAGCCCATGCTCGTGGAGGTACGCCGTTACCTGAATAATCCCGTCAAAACCCCCGCCGAGTCCTCCGGGAAGCCACAGGGCCCACTCGAATGGGTAAACGCTGCGTACGGCGACGGAGGGCGGCAGAGCTGAGCCTCACGAGGTGAAGGTGCCGCTTGCAGCATCAACACAGACTCTGGTTTTCCACAACACACCAACCCCCCTCGCACGCCATGTGCAAATGCCGGCCACGGCCACAAACTTGTTAATATTAATCATTTTCCCCTAGCTAACGCAATAATTATTTATATGAGGCTAATAAAAGCTAGTTCTCACGCTGGTGATTTTGCGCTGAATAATTCATTCGCCACCACATTTGGAAATGCGCAACGCAACGGTTGGCACGTGTGAGGTTCTCACGGTGATTTCTTTGGCGCTTGCGATGATGGCTTGGCCCAGCGTCCCGCGTTCCCATCGGTCCTGCCTTGCACGCAGAGCTCTCCGGACTCCCGCCGCTCCTCACTGTGCCCGGCACGGCGGGGCAGGAGGTGCCGGGGGCTATGCTGTGGTGGCGAAGGGTGGCAGCGGGCACCCGCACGGTCTTCGCTGTTGTACCCAAAAATGTCTCTCTCTCTGCAAGGGCCTGAAGGGGGCTGGTCCGTGCGCTGGGGATTTCTGCTCTCTCCCACCATGCCCAGATTTGCTTTCACAGGGTTGCTCATAGCAGCCTTGCTCTTACTCAGGACCTACATATACATATGTATATATATTATGGGGACAAACTTTTTAGCAGGGCCTGGTGCGATAGGACAAGGGGTAACGGTTTTAAACTAAAAAAGAGAAGATTTAGACTACATAAAAGGAAGAAATTTTTTTACGCTGAGGGTGGTGAAACACTGGCCCAGGTTGCCCAGAGAGGTGGTGGATGCCCCATCCTTGGACGGGGCTCTGAGCAACCTGGTCTGGTTGAAGATGGCAGTAGGGTTGGACTAGATGGCCTTTAAATGTCCCTTCCCACCAAACCGTTCTATGATTCTACGTGTGTGTGCGTGTGTACATGCCGACAGAATATACTAGAAATTGCCACTCTTCTGATGGTATTTCAAAAGCATCCTTGCTGACTTCCCATGCCTCCGGCACATCAGGAGGCAGTCCCTTTTCTCCAGGCACTGTGACAAGACGTGCCCCACAGCCGGCACAAGGGTGGGTGCCAGCCTGAACCCCCAGCTCCTGCCCCATTGCCAGCAGCTTTTCTCCCACAGGTGGCCAAAGACTCGTTTCCTTCGCTATCCAGAACACCCTGGAGCTGTAAGAAGTCGATTGTACATATGTAGTCTATACCAAGTGTCATAGCACTCCCAGAGTACTGAGGTGGGAAATCATGGGCTGCCCATACACAAAAGCCCGTTTCCATCGGGACGGGACAGCCCCGGGTGCCCAGTGGGTGGCCTGGCTTTGCTGCGGGTGATGCCAGACCCCAGAGCCGCCCCGGCGAGCAGGATGCAGCCCCGTGTCACCAGTACGCCTCCCCTGCCATGGCAGGAGGCACTGCAGGGACATGAAGCCCTGGCAACTCCATCACCCCCATGTCACCGGCACGGCGGTGGCCTCTGGGCATCCCTCATTGTTTGCCTGATGTCACCCCAAAAGCACTGTCCCCATGGTCCTCTCTGTAAGCCGATGCATTTTTTCTCTTGGCAGATGAGCAGTGTTTGGAGCCGTGTGGGTGCCACACTGTGCCGGACACCCCTGGAGCCTATTTTGCACCACGTCCCCCAAATCAGCTGCTGGGTAACGTCACTGCTCCCCTGGAAGATGCTCAGTTCGACCAAGGTTTTAACTTTGAGCCATCCCCTGCAGTAGAGCAGGTAATTCACTGTCTGAAACACAATAAATTTGGATATGGGCTGTCTTTTAGTTATAGACCTAACAAAGAGGTTTGGGCGGCTAATTTATAAAGGACGGTAATAAAACAGACTGCACAGTTTAGATCTTAATAAAACTGCAATCCCTTGTGTCTGATTTTAGACACGATTTTTATTAACTTATTACCTTTGTACCAGAAAGGTCTGACAGGTTTCTTATGGCTGAGGGCTCTCCCGATCGAGCGTGCGTGTTTCAAAGAGGATCAGAAACATGTCGTGCCCGGCAGTGGGACATCACTGACCCCCGGCAAACCCGTCCTCTTCCCACGGGTCAGGGCTGGGATGGAGCTGCAGGGAGAGGGGCCGTGCCAGGGAAACGCTGCTGCCATCCCTGGCTGCCGGCCGGCCGCCGGCAAAGCCTGGCATCGTGCGTGCGGGACAGCTGGTACCTGAACGCCATGGTAATTAGAAACGGTTTGCTAACAAATTTCATTTCAAGCCATAATCAGCAGTACCCGAGTACCCATCCCAAGCATCCCTCTGCCCAGGCTGACCGCCTCACCTCAAGGAATATTACCAAAAAAATAAGGAAATACATCCTGGACTATGCTTTGTAGCAAGTCTTATCCCTAACTCATCAGCCCAGGCTCATTTTTCTGTGTTCACAAGAAATGCGAATACGGATTTAAAAATAGTCATTAACAGCATTGGTGGTAAATATTTAACCCAGAAACCTTGTCCTTTCTCCTCCCGCTGTTTCCCTGGGTGCGCGCGCAGTGAAGGTGAGCTGGCAGGAGAAAGCACAGATTAACGCAGGTCTTGATGGATCATTTCAGTCGCTTTCTTCAGGTGTATTTGTATGTGATTTATTTAGGCCCTGCTTCAGCTGTTTCGCTGCCTGAGCTGGCCCTTGCCCAGTGACGTGAGCTGGGTTTTTCTTTTACAGCAGGGTTTTCCAAAGGTTTAGCCCCCCATGGGTAAGGGCAAACTCCCAAAGGCCTCCTTAAAAACCCTCTCCTATGCCAACCACTCCAAACCAGGGCCTGGCTAACGGGGAGACTGTAGCTCTGGCTGCTTTTCCTAGCAGAAATTAAGAGAATTTGTGTATCTGAAAGCTTAAGAGGCCATGACCTGGAAGTGGCTTTTAATGAATGGAGACAGTCTTGAAAAGTCTCTTGCAGACCTTATCTGCTCTGCGCCTCATTGATTTTTATTTCCTACACGAGCTGCTGGCTAATTCGAGCCTTTATTTCATTCCCTAATTTTTGTCTCCAGATGACACAGAACAGCTCCACGTTCAAACTACTGGAACGAGTGTTTGCACGACGTACAGTCCCGGAGGATTAGATGAAGGACCACGCTCCTGTTGTTGTTGATAGGAAAAGCCACCTCGTCGGCTTCCCATGGAAGCAGCAGAGAAATGGGGATAAAAATGATCAAAATAGATAGCGAGGCTGCGAGGGCAATGCTATGAACAGAGCACGGTTTTGTTAACAAGGCAATTAGAGCATCCAGGGGAGCGGGAGAGGGAAAACTGTCCGACGGGCTTTCAGTCTCAGAGATTCCTGATGGACTTTTTAAGAGAAGATATTATGCCTGCAGAAATTCAAATTTTCCCCAAATCGGCGAATGCTGCTCCTCCGCTGGCCCAGCTGCTCCCCATGCCCTGCTGCAGTGGGACGGTGTGGAATGCTTAGGCAGGATAAAGGGATTTTCCTGCAGCCAGCGGTGAGCAGCTTTTCATTTACCTACTCAGGTACGTTCAGTGCTAAAAAGGTCGCATCCAGCTTCAAAACCAGAGTGACACAGCCCGGATAAAGAGGTCATTTGAGTGGTTTGCTCTGCTTTTTCCTGCACACAGGACAACGCCGACAGACGTGGGAGGGCTGTGGGGTTTGATTGGGACCCAAACCCCATCCCAAGGCATCAACACCATCATTGCCAGCTGCCGGAAGACACAGCCAGCGTCCTTCTCCCTTGTACTCCAGGGTTAAAAAAAGGAAAAAAAAAAAAAGGGAAGAGAGAGAAACTGAGTTCTCATTTTGTTGCCATAGCAGCCTTCTGGATTATTTAGACTGATAGCATTTGTAAAAATTCAACAAAGGGTAGAGGATCTCTTGGAAATGGGAGCAGATGTAACATTGCGTGCCATATGCCACTGGGAGAAAATCTATTGGCAAAGGCAACATCATCAGAATGAAAGCCTAACCCATATTGTGCAGTGGAAAATGTCACTTTCCCTAGATTACAGGGTAGGGCTATAAAGCAGAGAAAATTATGTTCACATATATAATTGCTGAAAGACGTTCTCAGCAAAGAGCCGAGCCGCTGCTGCGGGAAGGTGGGCTTTTTCTCCCCTCCAGAACTTGATGAACCGCCATGTGATACAAAGAAAAGGTTGTTAACATTAAAAATTAATTAACCCTCACACACAGCTTAATGGAACTCACTCCCGAGAAATCCTGCCCGCACAATAGATGAATTATAAGGGTCTCTGCGAGAGCGGTGAGTAATAGCGCCCTTGGAAAGCCGCTGGCTTTATACCCCAAGCTGCTGCTGCAGCAACCGCTGGAATAATGACGGTGCCTCTCGGAGCACCAGATCTGACCACGGAGCTGCTAAAAGGGGCTTGAAAGACGCTGGCATCCTGACGGTGCTTCGGGGAGTTATCCTGAGCAGGGCTCAGGGCAAAAGCCTGCCAGGAGGGAGGGCGAGAGGGAAGGCTACGGGCGAGGAGGGACTGCTCCCAGTGGCACCCGCACCCCACCGCTCCCGAAAAGCATGGCCCGACGCTCCCCGTATCTCCGGCTAACACATGGGTCGTGCCAAAAAAGCACGGGACAGCTAAACCGAGGCTGGCCATTCCAATACTTGGGAGGTGGAAGCCTGGTGGGGGGAAAGCTGTGGTTCTCGAGGGTCTCCTCTTGTTTGGATGTGCTGTTGACGAAGAAAACCCCGTGCGGCTCTGGCAGCTGCCTGCCCCTGGCGTTTCCCACCAGCGGCTTCAGGGGCAAAAATTCCTCCTTTCCATAAAATTTCTCGTTGCTGGTGTTTGCCGGAGTGTGGCGGGGTGCTGAGCTCCCCCTCCAGTGTGCTCTCCCCAGCTCTTCGTTGCTCAAAGGGACAAATTAATAATAATTTTGTTAAAAGGAGGTAGAAAATTGTTAGCCCTCAGATTTTTTTTGAGCAGGGGTCAATTCCCTGGGGTAGATAAGAAGCGGCAGCGAGGGGAATGGAGTTGCTGGTTTTCTGCCTCGGCTGCTGGTGAGCGTGGGGGCCTGTCCCAGTGCCGGAGGTGGCCGGGTTTGTCCTCCCTGTGCCTCCACCAAGTCCAGGCACAGCCTTGGGCACCGCTGTTTTGGGGCGGGGGGGAATTGGGCTTTTTTTTCTGTCTGCTTTCAAGGGAAATGTTTCTGCCTGCTGGAAGTCTTAATGATAGTTTGCAATTTGGAGCGTAGCTTCGGTGCCGTTGCAGCCGTTCTGCCTGTGCCTCCACGGGAGCAACCGCCTCAAATCTCCAGCCCTGCTCTCCAAAGCTGCCTTTGATGGAGAGGCGGATAAGCAAGAGCTCCCATCGCCTCTCACCCAAGGATGTGATAATCAGTTATTAAACCCAAATGCAAATATTTTACATCTCGCCAGAGATGGGTGAAGCGGCAGAGCCTCATCAGCCGGCGCTGCCGAGCCCCGCCGCGTGGCGGCTCCCTCCCTACGGCACGCACCACACCCGGGGTCTTCTGATTCCCTGCTATGATAGCAAATCCACCCGCTTTCAGGCATGATGAGATTTCACCCGGTACAGGAGGAAACGTGAGCCCATCGGGGCTTTGGGAAGCCAGGCGGAGCGGTGGGAAATCCCGGCTGATCCACGCCAGCCCAGAGACACCATCGCCCTGCGCCCGGAGCCGGGGGATGAAATGAGGCTGGCCGGGGAATCAATAGTTGCGCTGAAATTACCAGTCTCTGCATGACACAGCCCCGTGTCAGCTGAGCGCGGATGTGATTAGTTGCTTTGTCCTACACGTGTATTTATAGGAATCAATAGCTATAACCTAACCAGAGCGCTCCTTAGCAAAGCCTAATAAATCATTTTTTTTCCTTGGAAGAGACAAAGAATGGAAGTTTTCTTGCTGCAAGAACCATCCTGAGCACCCCAAGCAGGGGAAGCTCCAGCTCCACTGGGTGTCACCAGCACCCCACATGTCCCCTCCTGCCCCTGCACTCCGTAAGAAGGACATGGACCTGTTGGAGAGAGTCCAGAGGAGGCCACGAAGATGATCCGAGGGCTGGAGCACCTCTGCTGTGAGGACAGGCTGAGAGAGGTGGGGTTGTTCAGCCTGGAGAAGAGAAGGCTCCGGGGAGACCTTAGAGCCCCTTCCAGTACCTAACGGGGCTCCAGGAAAGCTGGGGAGGAACTCTGGATCAGGGAGTGGAGCCATAGGACGAGGGGTAATGGTTTTAAACTGGAAGAGGGGAGATGTAGATTAGGTATTAGGAAGAAATCTTTCACTCTGAGGGTGGTGAGACCCTGGCCCAGGTTGCCCAGAGAAGCTGTGGCTGCCCCATCCCTGGAGGTGTTCAAGGCCAGGTTGGACGGGGCTTGGAGCAACCTGGTCTGGTGGGAGGTGTCCCTGCCCATGACAGGGGGATTGGACTAGGTGGCCTTTAAAGGTCCCTTCCAACCCAAACCATTCTGTGAGTCTGTGATTCTATAACCTGCCACAGCAGCTACATGCCACAGGGCTTAAAGGGCACTTACTGTCACTTATTCATCAGATCCTTATTACTGAAGGCACTATTAAATGCCCAGACCTCCCTGCTGCCCCTGAGCCGACCCGGGCAAGGAGCTCTCCCGGCGCTTGGCTAGCCCAAGGCCAGCTGAGATGCACTGAACAGCCCCTGTGCCTGCTCGGGGTGTCCCTCGGAGTGATGGATCACAGCTTCCAGCTGCGGCCAATATCAGCGGCAACTCTGCCAGCCCGGAGGCCAGCAAAAATTACCTTGTCCGCACTTTCTGAAAGAAAAAGTTGATTTATTAAATTACCAGGCTGTGAAAAATTAATATCATGTTCCTCTCAAGAGGAGAGAGCCAGATAAAATTTGGGCTCATTTTGACAAGGTACCTTCAGCGACTGTAAATCACGCATAAGTTAGTTAACCTCTCTTTTTGGGCAATTCTGCAAGTTAAATGACAAAGCCTCCCCTTGTCCTGAGGGTTTTTACTAAACTTGTAATGAATTCGTGTATGTGAACGCTTTTTTTTTTTACAGGACCAAAGCAGCACGGTGGCTTTACTGCCTGGAAGCTGTTTGCCATCAGTACAGGACATCACTCGCTGTTTACCTTGTTTTCTCCTCAAATATCAGTAAATAAAAAAAAAAAATTAAAAAAAAAATCACAGAACAGAAAAAGAATTTTATCAGTCATGACAAACGATGCCATTTTTTGATGCACATTCAAAGCAGCAAATGAGGCACTTGCTGATCCTGTTCCGTTCACCCTGCAAAGGGGACAGGACGCCGGATACGGCCTCTGGCAGGGGCCGAGCAGCAGCGTGGGAGGGAGGGAAGGAGGGAAGGAAGGAGGGTTGCAGCCGCTTCACCGGGCACACGCTGAGCACGGACGGGGTCGTCAGAACCAAAATACGATGAAGAACTCAGAAATCCTCAGAAATCCCCCAAACTGGCCACAGACCCCCAGTTTATATCTATGATAGCAAAGGCACTGCCAGCTCACGGGCTGGGAGTCGCGGGCGCAGCTTCCCTGCCCTATCTCGGATGGGACACTCGCCTCCCAGCCCCGCGCCGGATCCAACCCGCACGGCTTATCCCTGCTGAGGTATCGAGGCACTAAAGATGAAATGCTTTGCAGGCTGCTCGGGAGCTATTTTAATTCGAGGCGTGATTATTTGAAACGGCAATTATGTGCTCACCGAGAGGCAGACACCGACGTCTCCAAAATCCCCTCTGAAGGGGAGGCTGCTGGGCGCCGCGGGTTATCGTCTGCCCCAATATCCGTGGGGCTTTGCCCCCTTTGCAGCTGGAGGAGGAGAATGAACGTCCCCATGGGGTTTGAGCCTGGCTCTCTTTGCCTTCTCGCTGAGGGACACAGCCACCTCTGGGGCAGCATTTTCCCCTGGGAAGCTCCACCAGGGATAGAGGAACCCCCTTCTGCTCCTCAGCTCCATCTGCAGCATTTTGCCCATGAAATCACCGCGGTACCATAAAAAAAATCTTTATGGACTCAGGCACATTTTATTCAAGTCTTAAAATCTGCAATGTAAAATATTGTAATTTTTAAGCCAGCTTGTAACAACATTTCTCCGCATGTGGGGCAGAGAGCCGGGGCCGGGGCTGCTGCCCCTGTTCTTCACCCCTGCAGAAATACAGATAAAAGGCGGGGGGAAAAAAATTCCCCAGTTTCCTACAACCAGGCTCAGCAAAAGCAGGGATGTGCCGTTAGCATGGGGAGGTGATCTTAGGAGCTGCTGAAATGTTTTCTCCGCTTGACTAACAATAAAAGCTAATTTCTCCAGGCTCGTTAGATCTGCGCGAGGAGGGGATGAGTGCTGGCCCTGGACAGGGGCGGTTTCTCGGCGAGGCTGGCAATGCCTCTCGCACCACATACGGCAAGTTCAGTTGTCCCTGTGATATGTCGGATAAATGATGGAACGTTTCCTTGAAAATAAATGTTGTCAAGGAAAGCTGTATGACAAAGCTGTTAGAAATAAAGGAGTTTTGAGAGGAGGGGAAGTTTGCCGTTCAGAGAAAGATAACCTTGCGGACAGCCTGTATTCCTGCTATGAAAAGAACAGAAACAACGCGCTCCCTGTTCTCCCTTTCAACAAAATCCAAGGTTTCCCACAAGCTGTGCAAGGATAGTATTTTATCTGCTGGTTCCCAGGTTCAGCTGAGGTTTCGGTAGGAGCTTGCTGAACTGTCACTGCCTGCAATTAACACTTGCAGCTATTTTTATAGCAGGATCCGGGCTGGGTGTTTGAAAGTCCCCGGATAGATGCTCAGACGCGCACTGCGGCGAGCGCGGCGTCGGGAAGCGCATCGCCCTGACTCCGTGGGCTTCTCCCCCCTGCCTTCCATCCCGCCAGTTCTCACTGAACCCTGGATTGGTGCAGAGCAACACGGATGGGTGCGTGAGGAAACGGGAATCAGGGCTCAGCTACTCCCTTTCTCCACAAATCTTTGGTCTCAGGCACTGCCCCGCTTGGGACCCTAAAACCGAGGCTCAGCGTGGTCCTCGCACCCTGCGGCGGGCACGGCCAAGTCTGCTTCTGTCCTCTGAATGTCATCACCAGAATAGAGCAGTCTGTGACTTCCAGTGTCTTGAGGCTGGAAGCTTGTCCAAAAAAGCTTCCAGGTGTTATTCGCTCTGCAAAGGAACCAGCCTAGAAACTGGGGGCTGGAGCCAGAAGGCTCTGCGGCAAGCTGAGGAGGAAAAGCCATGGGATGCGCTGGCTATGGGCTCTCCTAGCAGAATAAATCCTTTCGGGAGCAGAAGACGGCTGTGGAAGATAGCTGAGGAAGGCTATGAAAAGCTCTCCTAAGGACCAGATCTTGATTTGTTTTGTAGCTGAGTAAATGTAACGTGGCTTCACCGAGCTCCACAGCATTACCCTGGGTGCCTGTAGCCCAGGACACGCTGCCCACTGCAGATACAAATTTGTCCTCTTGTGACACATCCATCTGTGCGCGGTCTGAGATATAAGACCCTTTCTATCAGCAGAAAGAACAGGTTGGACCTGAAAGCTCTTGAGCTTTGAAGTCAGGAGTTGAATATATCTTCGGCATCCTGAGGCCACCTCTGCTAGTGTTACCTGGGCTACGGTGAGCACAAAACCTAGGGTGATGTCTGCTGCTATTGCCCAGGCCGAGGATATGAAACGCAGGATTTTATTAGCTAATTCCTGGAGTGAACCAAGTGTAGATGGCAGGTCTACTTATGGATCAATTCATAGCCACAACAATGACATTTTTTGCCTCTTTCTTTACTGCAGGCTCTGCAGAGCCGGTGATCGCCCGCCCTGCCCCAAAGGGTACTTGCTGGAAAGCCACAGTCCTCCTAGCATGATCAAAAAGCTTTCAGTAATGGTGTTTTTGGTGTAAACCCAAGAGAAGCTGCATTGTCAGTGGGAAGAGGCAGGAGCGAAGCCCCACGAGGTGGGAGGAAGGTCTCGGGGCTGCTGCGGGCATCGCTGTCCTGCAGGAGAGCTGCAGGCTCCAGCCTTCAACAGATTTAATTTGGGGGGAGGAGGGGCTGTTTTTGTATTTGGGGCAGTATTTCCCCCCCTTTGGTGGCAAGAAGGGGCTCACTCTCCTACCTCAGCACCTTTATTCCCTGGAAGCCACGATTCAATGCTTCTGCTTTTTAAGCTGCTTGGGAGAATGGGGATAATTAGTAACGAGGCACACGTGTTAAGAACATGCAATTATAACCCATTGGGTTATAATTTATGTCTTATCCTTCTGTGCAAAGTAATTAATATAGTAAAAGATTATTTATACCTAAGTGCCTAGAAGGCACAGTTAGCTCTGCAGCAGCGATGAAACCCAGCAGAACGATTGCACCCTAAAGAGGCCGGAGGCTGGAAACCCAGCGCGGACAAGGAGAGGCAGATTTCAGAGGAATTCCTCATTGAACAGAAATGGATATTTTGGAAAACCTCCTCTCCTGGGTACCTTAAAGCGGAGGAAAAGTGCTGCTGGAGAACAGCGAGGAGGCACCTGGCTGGTCCCTGCTCTGCCCGTGCAGGGCTTTCCTCTGCTCCCACTGCAGCTCCTCTTCGGGGCAGGGGCTGCCCGTGTCCGGTGGGATGGGTCCCTTGACCCTGCTGAGCTTTTGGGCAATAGGACATCATTGAGATTTGTTAAAGAATAATTTGGAGACCTTGTTTCCCATCCAGTAGCTGGTTTTTTCTTGTCTCCTGGCCACAAGCCTGGAGCAAGCAAGACAAAGGCTGGCCCATCAGTGGGCTTCCAGCAGCCACCAGGAAGGTGGGGCAGAGCAGCTGGGACAGGGGACTTCAGCCAGCCACCAGTGCCACTTGGAAAGAAAAATGAGACCAGATTTCAGCTCTAAATACGGTCACGCCTATGCCCGTGCAACGCTTTGAGCAAATTAGCAGGGACTAATCTTTTTGCTGAGGGTGCGCAGGCAGTTGAGACCCCGTGGTTTGATGAGTTTTTCACTCCTCGGCTCTGTCCTGCCGCTGGTCCCCACCAGTGCAGCAGCGAGACACAGCATCTGTCTGACTGGGTCACAGAAATAGGGAATTATTAACCCTCAGGGCCCCGGGGAAGGTTGCAGCATGTCCAGGGAGTTCTGGGATGAGGTTTCCTTGCCCTGTCCCTGCTCTTTCTGGAGCTGTAAGCCCCCGGGACCGAGGCTGAAGGCAGCAGGGATGAACACAGCCTGTCCCCGGCTGAGACCCTCTCTGTGGCTGCTCAAAGGCAGATTTTGTTTGCCTTGGCTCTCTGTTTCCATGGCAATTCACACCACTGCGGAGGGAGCATCCGCACGGGATGTACCTGGGAAGAGCAAGGACCGACCGCTGCCGCCAGCCTCTGGCATGGACAGACCAGCTGGATGGGAGCATGAGGATGGGAGTTCAGGTGCCAGAACGGCTGAGAGGGGTCACCACTGTCACTATCCATGTCTATCCAAGGCAAAACCTGGATGCTCAGAGAGCAGGGTCTGTCTGGAGCAGCCGTAAGGCAGCTGAGGATGAACACCAAGTCTCCCTGGGTCTGTGGACTTGTGCAGAACCCCTCGGAGGAGCTCAGGCAAGGGACCTGCAAGCAGGACGTCTGCAGGTCCTGCAAACAGGTTCAAGTCTACTTAAGCTAAGAAAAAAGCCTCTGCGGGAGGTTGGGTGGCCACGCTTGGTGCAAGAGACCTTCAGCTGAGCCACGCAAGTGTAAAAGGACAGGGTGTTTGCAACAGCCCCCTGGGAAATGGGAAGCTAGAGAGGCATTCCAGGGATTGTCACGGAAAACAAAGCTGTCCCAGGAGAACAAACCTCAACAGCAAAAGGCCGTATTTCACACCACTCTACCCAGCAGCGCTACTGCTGTGAGAACAGAGCTTGCACTTCTACCCAAAATGCACTTACGCAAATAGTCATTCCAAGCCCGGGTTTTAGCCCAATTTGGGAAGGAGAGGAGGTCTACGAGTCGCTCAGCGTGTGCCCGTGCCTGCCCTCCAGCACCGCCGGCTGCTTTCCACCATCTTGAGCCCCTCTGGCACGGGGGCTTTGCCAGCCCTGGTGGACGGATCCTGCCAGGAAGAGAGCAAAAAGGGACAAAAAGGCGTCTGTGCTGAGGCGGCCGGCACTGTGCAGGCTGACGGGGTGACCCGGGGAGGTCATGGTCCCCATGCAGGTGGCAGGTCCTCCTGTGCCCTGGCTGTGCAGGAGCCTCCCTGGCCACGGGCTGCTGCTGCCGGAGTTATCCCGGGGCAGGATGGATGCGGTCGGGTCCACCGGGGAGCCCAAGCCCTGGTTTCTACTGCCAGAGTTGAGCTGAGCATTTCACCCCTGGAGCGAAAATGGGTGTGAGAAAGCAAAAAAAGAAGCCATTTACCAGAGGCACCCTGGTGTCGGGTCTCTGTGATAAATTTTTCCGTACTTCTACTCACCACTTGACTGTAGCACAGGAGCTGTGGATCCTGCCAGAGGTCTGCATGAGGCACTAAGATGGCCCGCAGCCATGTGGTAGGGCTGAATTTGCACAGAAGGAGTCCATGGGGCAACCATTCTGCAGAGAGGGCTGGGGTCCTGCTGCCAGACAGTCTCAGGACCTCCGGGCAGACGGCTGTGGAATAGCTGGGCTTTGGTTTTGTTTTTGTTTTTTTTCCCTGGCACAGCCTATATCCAGAGAAATTGCCAAGAACCCTTTGACAGTCATTCACCCTCCAAGGAAAATTGGCTTTTTTTTATGGGTGCAAAGGATTATTGCCCTATGACAGCGCTGTAAACATTGAGGTACCGCCGCTGATGTTGGTGCAGCTCAGTCGTGTCCATCTGGCCGTGAGTCTGCCGTGGCGTAACTGGCCCCGGGATGCAGTGTTGGACTGATGAGCAGACCCGGGAGCATCCTTACCTGTCTGAACAGCACTTTGCTCCTCAGCCTGGTCCATCGTGGCTCTCGGAGCTCATCGGTACCATGGTGACATTCAGTTTTTGCCTTACCCCATGGCAGCAAGACCTCAGGCATATATACATCTCACCTGGGGTACTTGTGCTCCTCCCGAAGGTCACTGTGTTGAATTAGGGGGAATACTTCTCCCTTCAGGCAGCGTGAAAACGTCAGGAGGCCTCGTGAAATGCACGAGGCTCATTCCGCAGGGAGAGATGAGCATTAAGCAGCGCAAGAAGTACGTGCCAAACACCAGGAGTGAAATTAATATTTTAAATTCTTTCTGGCACTGTAAAGATGGGGAATTCGGCAGCAGGCTGTCAGGGACCTCGGCTGGTGGTGATTTATGTTGCTCCGTGATGGAGCAGGATTTGCAGAGACGCAGCCGCCCCCTCTCCCCCTTCCCTTCTCCTGCTCAGCGAGGACTTAGTCAGGAAGGATGAGACATTGAAAGCCGTCCAGCTCCATGTAGCGTCTCTGCTCAGCTGCTGCCCTGGGCTTGAGCGCTGCTCGGCAGTGCTGGTGGCCACGGGAGGTGTTTGTCAGCAGATGCTCTTCACTACTGCTTCCAGAAACTGCATGATAAAACGTAGTGCATAGCGCTGTAATGAAAAAAGAGCAAAGGGAGCCCTCCGAACGCTGCTCCGCCTGCAAAAGCCTGCTCCGAAGGCCATGTGGCTGCTGATTCTGGAGCTCAGTGCCGGCGTCTCTGCTGGAGACTGGGCAGCCCCCAGGAGCTGTCGCTGTGTGATGCTCAACCCTGTTATTGGCAGAAGCCAGCCCAAAAACACTCGGTGCGTTTCACCATCCCTGGAGCTGGATGGTGTTGGGGGCTTTGACGTGCTGATCCGGCCGGTGGAACGTCTCCGGTGCCAGTGCAGCGCTGGGTACCCTGCCCTGGCTGAGAGCACGAGGGGAGGACCTGGGCATCGAGGGCAACCTGGCCTCCTGCCCAAACTGGTGTGTCCCTTGCTCCTCTGCCCGCTGGGGTGGGCAGCCTCGGTGCCACCCTCCCCGTCAGTGACAAAGCGCCTTCTCCCCACGCCGGGAGGTGGATCCGATCCCACCACGTCCTCACTTCCCACGAGCACTTCTGCGAGCGAGGGTTTTGGCAGGGCTGTGCGCGGAGATGGCAACTTTTCAGAAAATACTGCAGAGTATTCACATTTTTCACTCCATAACCACAAATATTCCCCCTGGAAACCATTGGAAAAGGGTTATGTGAAGCTGACTAAGGATGGAAAGCAAGAGAGCCCCATCGTGGCTGTTCAGGTGCATCCTCAAATGATGGGGGGGAAAAAAGGAAAAGCATCTCCTCCTCCCCCTGCCCTAGGAAGGGGCCCTTTGGATGTGGGATTTCCCTTTCTGTCCCCAAATGCCAGCTCCGGCCACCTGCCCAGGGAGCCTTGCTGCCACCATGCTTGGGTCTTGCGTCCCTCGCAGGGAGGAGAAGAGAGAAGGACCCCAAGGACTCGCCTTTCCCGAGCCACTTCCATCAGACGGCTTTTATCCCATCTTGTGCCGGGGAAGCTGTGCTGGTGCCCTCCGTTTTCCTCTGCCTTCATCTATTTACTCACCATCACTATTTTTTTCCTAAATCCCCAGTTCCTGTGCTCAGCCAGGCTCAAGCAGCAAGAGCTCAGATCCCAGAACCGGGTTCTTCCCCAGGGCTGGTGGGTTCCCCTGGACTCCTCCCGGGATGTGCCCCAGCACCCAGCCAGCCCCAGTGATGCCTCCCAGACATCTCAAGGTTTGGATGGATCCCACCCGCACACCCCGTGGGGTCTCCCCTCCTCTCCTCCAGCCAGCCCTGCTGAGGAGGGGACGTGTTTTCCTTTTTCTCTTGGAAAAGGCCAAAACAAAAACTTGATGGCTTTTTCAAAGGCCATGTTTTTCAGGAGAAGGTCTTGGAGCACCAGAAAGAACCCCAGGCGCCCAGAAGCTGGTGGCCCGCAGCACCGTGTGCCTGCCCTTGTCGTGTCAAACTGTGGCTTTTTTTTCCAAAACCCCCCGTTTTCTTCTCCAGAAAAGAAATGAAACAAACAAAAAATCTATTAAAATAGCCAAAAAGGTCAATTGAGAGCTATTTCTGTAGAATCCCTGGCCCAAGCATCAGCCAGTGCCAGCCCTGGGGGACTGGGGACATCCTGCCGGCAGGTCCCTGGTCCCAGGGCAGGATTTCCACCTTGCCCTGCACAGGCTGAAATTCTAGTTTTGGGGAGGTAATTTTCATTGGGTGGGGTTTTTCCACCAAAAAGCTAAAGCTCGCCAGTGGCTGGGGCTAAGGGCAGCTGTGGTCGCTAGCCACCGGCTTGCAGGGAAACCAGGCGCAGGCAGCGCTCGCTTCTGCCAGCCCATCACGTCACCGCTGATTAGACCATTGCTCGGTGTATAATTAACCTCACGCTAATGAAGCGCACCGCCGCAGCGGTGACGGCAGCAGGTGGCCCTTTCTCTGCCCCCTGTTTTCATCCTCACTACGAGAGGTGCCGGAGCGTGTCCGGAGAAGGGCAACGGAGCTGGAGAGGGGTCTGGAGCACAAGTCTTGTGAGGAGCGGCTGAGGGAACCGGGGGTGTTCAGCCTGGAGAAGAGGAGGCTGAGGGGAGACCTTCTCGCTCTCTACAGCTACCTGAGAGGAGGGTGTAGCCAGGTGGGGGTTGGTCTTTTCTGCAGATTTCCCCAAATCAGGTCGTTGCTCAAAAGCGCCTGTGAATAAACCCCGGCCCGCGCTCCACCGTTTCACGGGGGCACTTTGCACAGGCGTTGTCCCTGCCGTGTTTGGGGCGAGTGTCCCTGCCTGCCGGACAGGGGGGGCACCGCTGGCTTTGGCTCCTCTAAGGACTGTTCAGCCTCCCAAAAGCGAACCTGCAGCGGGTTCTGCTGCTTTACAGCGGGAGCTCAGTGCAGGGCAAGCTGCAACCTGCGGCGTAAAATCCTCTTTCTATTCCCAGCCCTGCCGGGAAGCTTATTAGTCTGATTTCTCCTGGAATCGATCTGTGGTACAGCCTGTGGGCTGCGGCACGTGTGCTCCTACCAATGAGTAGGGAGTAAATGACTCGGTGATGCTCCCGCTGAGCATCATCTTCCCTGGCCTTCATCGCCAGCTGGGTTTTTCCCATGTGGAAACGGGGGCAAAGAGATCAGCAAGATCCCAGCGAGCCTGGGATGAAGGAAGGAGGAGCAGAAACAGCTGATGTGCCTGGGAAAACCTGTGGCTCCTGCCGGTCAATAAACACTCAGCGAATGGATCCAGAGGGAGAGGAAACTCTGTTAAGTCTGGGATTTAATGGCCCTATTTTCTCAGCCCTGCTGAGATTGCTCTGACCCCAGAGTCACCGCTCCCCCCTCAGCCAACGTGCCTGCTGCCCGGAACCGCCCGCGCCTGCTGCAAAACCCATTCCTCGCCCGGATGCGGGCAGCGTGTGCGGATCGGTGGCTGGGAACCGCATGGGTCGGGCAAGTGTCCCGGGTCACCCTGGGCGCAGAGCACCCCTGCTCGGGGAGGATGCGATGGGGTTTGGTATCCAGTCATGGCCACCGCTCCCGCATCCCCTGCTCTGACCATCACATCCCTGCGCATCCAACACCCAAATACCCAGAAAGCCACCGGGAAGGGAAATATTTTGGAATAACATTATGGAAGTGGCTGCAGGGGAGGCTTCAGGGCATTGCTGGGTGCGTTCAGAGCCTCGGCAGCGAAGTGCCTCGTAATGCTGCCGTTCGTCCTCCCGGCCAACGGCACCGAGAGCCGCTGCTCTGAGAGGAGTCTCCAAAGCCAGCAGATGCAAGGGCAAAAGCCAAGCGGTGCTCAGAGCTGGCAGCTTTGCATCTGGATTCTGCTACGAAGGAAGTAATTAACAGGAATAATCGCGCAAGAGCAGCCGCACGCTTGGGAGCTGAGCAAGTTTTATCAGCCCCAGCGTGCTGGACAGGGGGACGTCCGCCTTCCCCGGGAGCAGTAATAGCAAAAAGCAGATGAATGCAAAAAAGGTCTGTAGAAGGAGAGACCAAGGCTCCAGGCAGAGCTTGGGGACTTTCCCTCCACAACAGACACCGGGCTGATTTTTCAGAAGAGATTAAATAATTTAGTGGTGGCCTGGCAGGGATGCAGCACTGTAATTTTCTAAATCTTTCCCCTTGCAGAGCAGTGATAAAGCGCTCCATTTATTGGTGTGGGCAAAGGATCAAAGCACTAAGAGCAAGATAAGGTAGATGAAAAGTTCCCCTGTGGGATTGCTGGCTGTCCCCATCGCTGTGACACCCGAAACAGAGCGGGGCCAGTGCTGGTAACCCATTACCTGTCGTCCCATTTGCTCCCCGGCGCGGTGGCAGCTCCCCTGCAGTGGCCCTGCTGTGTGGCCACAAAACTCCTCCCCACCTGGGTGACATCTGCCTTGTCCACGAGGGAGCTGAAAAATCCTTATAAAATTAAACAAACCCACTTAAAGCATTCCTGGGAGCTTGCAGGAGGCGCTCAGTCTCCCCGATTTCTTGCTGACAGCCGCATCGGGATGGGGGCATGCTCCCCGCAGGCCACCCCACAGGGGGGGGGACAACATCAGGTGCCGGCAGTGGGACCCGGGATCCTGCGTGGGAACACGGAGCCTTTCGAGGACAGGCAGGGAGTGGCAGCCGCTCTGAGTCATCAGGCTTGCACAGAAGACTTGCAGATGGATGTTAAAGGCATTTAAGTTTTAATTTTTTATAGTGTCTGACAGTTTATTTTTTAATTAAAGCTGTGCTGAAGCAGGAAGGGCTGGAGCTGTTGTTTCTATGGCTGCTCTGCCCCGGCAGATGGTCGTGGTCATGTTTCACCTGTCAGGTTTGGGAATGGAGTTAAGGCCAGTTGGCAGCCGGTCACAAGTGTTGTTCGCCAGGGCTCGGTATTGGGGCCAGTTCTCTTTAGTATCTTTATGAACAACTTGGAGAAGGGGATCGAGAGGACACCAAGTTGGGCAGGAGTGTCGACCTGCTGGAGGGTAGGATGGCCCTACCGAGGGATCAGGACAGGCTGGATCGGTGGACCAAGGCCAACGGTATGAGGTTCAACAAGGCCAAGTGCCACATCCTGCACTTGGGTCACAACAACCCCATGCAGCGCTACAGGCTTGGGGAAGAGTGGCTGGAAAGCTGCCCAGCGGAAAAGGACCTGGGGATATTGGTCGACAGCCAGCTGAATATGAGCCAGCAGTGTGCCCAGGGGGCCAAGAAGGCCAACAGCATCCTGGCCTCTATCAGCAGTGGTGTGGCCAGCAGGACTAGGGCAGTGATCGTCCCCCTGTACTCAGCACTGGTGAGGCCCCACCTTGAATCCTGTGTTCAGTTTTGGGTCCCTCACGCCAAGACAGACACTGAGATTCTGGAGCATATCCAGAGAAGGACAACGGAGCTGGTGAGGGGTCTGGAGCACAAGTCTTCTGAGGAGCGGCTGAGGGAACTGGGGGTGTTCAGCCTGGAGAAGAGGAGGCTGAGGGGAGACCTTCTCGCTCTCTACAGCTACCTGAGAGGAGGTTGTAGCCAGGTGTGGGTCGGTCTCTTCTACCAAGTAGCAAGCGATAGGATGAGAGGAAATGGCCTCAAGTTGCACCAGGGGAGGTTTAGATTGGATATTAGGGAAAATTTCTTCACCGAAAGGGTTATCAAGCTTTGGAACAGGCTGCCCAGGGAAGTGGTGGAGTCACCATCCCTGGAGGTATTTTAAAGCCGGGCAGAATTGGTGCTAAGGGACATGGGTTAGTGGTGAACTTGGCAGTGTTAGGTTGATGGTTGGACTCAATGACCTTAGAGGTCTTTTCCAACCTAGATGATTCCATGATTCTATGAAAAGGAGCTGGATGGCCTCTGGGGGCACAGCCCTTTCCTATTTATTTTATAAAGACGCTCAGAGTGACACCTGTACTAAGTCAATTTTCTAAGAAAAAAGAAGTGAAGAAACTCCTCCAGAGTCCATTGCCTCCAAGATAACAGACACAACAAGTCGTTAAAACCCATCTTTTAAACTTACAAATGACAATGCACGTGGCGTACCCCTAGCACGGGGAATAGGATGAAGAACCAGCCCAGGGCACAGCAGCAGCCGCGGTCATGGGTGAACGCGTGTTAGCAAATCTGAGCCGTGAGCTGTTTGGCTGCCCTAAGCCCACGCTCCTGGGTACGGCCAAGCCTGAGCCAACAGGGACCTCCAACCCCACCGCTCCAGCCCAAACCAGCAGCTACTGGGGAAACTCACCTCTTGATGCAGAGGCTGCCGGTTGGATCCAGCCAGAGCCGACCCGACCCATTTTTGGGAAAAAGAAACCGAAAAGCCCCTGTTTTGATGGACTGAGACATCACGGTGGTGATCGCTGAGTCGGTCCCTCCTTGCCTTGCTTTTCACGAGAGCCCTGCTCTCAGCCAGTCACTAAAACCAGGCATAAAAGCAGACTTAATTATGTTAGCAAATGGCTCCCAGGAAATAATTGCCTCCTTTATGGAAGTGACCTCATTAGGCACTGTTAAATTGGGCAGTAACAGAGACATCTGGTGTCTCTGACATCATTGCACCAGCAAGGGATGGGATGCGACCACGTCCATGCTGTTATTCCCAGGGTTCAGTCGTGGGTTATTTTTCTGTCCCTACAGTCTGATCTTAACACGTGTGGCCACATCCATGCTGAAAGACACAGAAGTGCCTAGCACTGGCGTAGGATGGTCTGTGCCAGGGAAATACGGGACTAGTTTCCGGTCCGGGAGACTGTAAGTCCCACACAGACTTGCAACACAGTGGGTTTTAATAACGGGAAGATGCAAAAACACAGATGAAATCCTGATGGATTCATCTGAAGGGCCACCTAGGCTGAAAACACATCTAAATCAATAACCAGGCAGCATAGCGTAAATAGAGATAATTAATTACCTCTTACTGCATTGTTTATTATTCTAATGATTTATCATTTTCTATAATGGTTCATAATTTTCTATTTGCTCCTTCTGCGGCCCTTTGTCCTTGGTGTCTAGTGAACTTCCAGCCCTGGACAAACATCTCACCGGGGAAAACTAGTCCTCCAAAGATGCTGAGAAAGCTCTTTCGTGCCCAGCACGCCAGCAGGTCATCCTGTTTCTGACCTGGGGTGAATAAGTAGCCCCTCTTTTTTGGGTGGTAATTGGTGATTGTGCCCAGCCGTGCTGGGCGACACGCGTGGGGCTGCGCTGCTGGGGCTCCCGTTGCTTCCCACCCTGGCTCACAGGTGCTACACCTTCTCCTGCAAACGCTTCTCGGGAGAGGGGAAGAGTGGATGCACCTGAGGGGCAGAAAGAGCCTGGGCACCTTCCTTGAAAAATCTGAACCCGTATTTGCAAGAAAAGTTGTTAACTGGGAAACTGAAGGCAGAGGGTGGGCAGCGGGATGAGCCGGAGCTGCAGGATGAGCTGAGCCTCCTCCTTAGCCGGAGGCAGGATGCAGCAGCTACAGCAAATCGGAGGTCTTCATCTGAAAACTTGCTGCTGGCTCCGGCAGCAGCTCGGTAACCTGCAGAAAGCCGAGATGGAAATTAGAGAGCCAAAGCGCCTGTGTAGGTGTGAGCGCCCAGAAACAAAGCTGGGAGGTGACCCTTGCTTTTCCCCATCTCCCATCACCGAGGCTGAAAACAAATTGTGATTATATTTTATCAGAGAAAACTGGCAATATTTGCCATACTATCTGCTGTGAGCAGTCCCTTGGGCTGGAAGCGCTCTCCTTTCTTAACACAGCAAACGTAGTTTACTGCGTCCATCACCGGGGACTACTCGGGACGGCTGCGGTGCCGCGCATGGCAGCGCTCTGGTCGTGTCGCTGCTCTTGACCACGTTGTGCCGTGATGAATGCTCTGCCCAGCCCCGAGGGAAGCCGATATTTGCTCTTTCCTGGCTTGAAGCTGCTCCAGTCTCAGCCATCCGCAGCAGGACCCAGCTGGCCCCTGCCCACCACGGCCCCGCACGGGGCACCCAGCCAACAGCTCCTGGCTAGGGGTGGCCAAATCCAGGGTGCCCCGAGCTCAGCCCACCCCGGCACCCACTGCAGCGAGACAGCCTGCAAGGTCTTCCTTGCCTGGCCGGTCACTCTGCTCTTAAAAAGACACTTTTAAGTTCAGATGTGATGGGAAAAGCCTTTTTCTAGCCAGCTAGGAATAAAATGGGGGATTTAATTATTATTTTTTCTCCGGGTTATGCGTGGCCCCTGCAGGACACAGAGGCTGGTGTTGGGGGCTGAGATGCACTCGCCAGCTTGTCCTCCTGCTCCGTGCTCCCCAAGCACAGCGCCGGGTCACCCGGAGAGCTGCTGGAACAGCGGAGACACGCCGTCACCCCCCTGCCCTTGCACGCCCAACTAGCAGGTAACTACACGACAAGAGTGCTGAGAAATAACATCAGGCTCAAAGCGTTATTTCTTCCCAGGCAGGGCGCAAAAGCAAGGGGCGCTGGCAATAAAGCCGATGGCTCTCCAAGCCACGGTTTTCCCAGCGAGCTCCTTGTTGGCAGCCCGGGAAGAGGCGCCTCGGCAGAGCTGCAAGCGATTGCCATCTAGAGGCTTTTGAGAAATGAGTGGCCTCAACGCCACAAACACAGCCCAAGCCAGGCAGCACCCGGCCAGGGTGACACAGGGTGGCTCCTTCCAAGGCTGGAGGTGGCCACGGTGGCCCACAAAATCCACCGCAGCCGGTGCGCTCCGGCCCCAAGCACGGCGGTGACTGGGATGGGGCAAGGAAGCTGCGGCGGCAGCAAAGGTGCTGACTTCAGGCTGTGCCAGGTCCAACGGGGGGGGGAAAAAAAGGCCAATTCCAGCTGGATTTGGCCCATTCCCCTGGGATGGACCCTGAAGGGCTGCAGGGAAGAGACAAAGCCGGGTTTGTCGCAGCCCGCGTGCCCTGCAGCAGGGATGCTTTTGCGCTGGTTCCCGGCGTAGCTTAACTTCCCTGCCCGGGGGCGGCTTGTGGGCTCTGCTTCGTGAGACGGCAAAGTGCAAAGATGCTCCAAAAAAAAGGAAAAAAAAAATTAGGTTGCAAATACGCAACCACCAAAAAATGCATTGTTTCAGTGTTGCATCACTTGTAAATTTTCGTTTGCGACACCGGGGGCAAACCTGCATCCCTCCTCCTGCAGTCTGTCTTACCTCCCGTTCTCAGGTTTTGATGCGCTCGGTGAGAGAAGCGTGTGTGCGGGGGTTGTTTTGATTTCTTTTTTTTTTTTAAAGTTAATTGCGTTTTCGATTTCCTTGCTTCTTGATCTTCTGACAGAGCCCCGGGCCGCTCTCCTGGGGCAGCGACACGTTCCGTGCCTCCTTCAGACCCATATTTTACAGCTACGCGTAACCCAACCAGGCACCAATTGTTTTCAGAAACACGAATGAATTTAATGAGGGTCCCAGCGAGGTTTTGAAACCACGGCTGCCTTGTCGCACCTCCAGCCCCCCGGGCTGCATTTTCTTATCGATCTGTTTATCGCCTCTGCTGAGAGCACTGTCCATCACCGGCAGCAGAATCCAGCCCGCAGCATGGAGCGGACACCGATAGCACTATTTAGGTGATAAAGGAGACGTGCCTCTCGTTCAGCATGTCTATAAAGCGTGAAATACTTATTTTTTTTAAAGCACCAATGTCTAGAAAAGTCAGCAGTTGGTTCCTTTACGTTTCTTGCTATAGGTTGTGCTGAGCTGCAGGTGGAAATGCTCTCGCAAACCCAAATGCTGCTGCTAAACTTTGGTGTTTCACTTGAACCTCCATGGAATAAATGCGGCTTTCCAAAACCCCAAACGCCGGCTCCGGCAGGCGCTCCGCCCCGGAGCAGCAAAGCTCTGGCTTCGAAGGTGCTCACCCAGCAAAGTATGAATAGCCACAAGTCAAGATGAGGTTGACGTCGCTGCCACCTCTGTCCAGAGGGACATGGGGACCCGTCCCAGGGTGGGTGAAGCAGAGGTGCTGGGGGAAAACGGGAAGTGGGTGGGAGAGAAGCCCAGGACTTGCAGGGGAAACCCAAAATGGAAACCTGAAAAATTGGAAATTTGGGGATTTTTTTTTTTTTAGAAGTACAGCAGAGCTGGAGGAAAGGGGGAGGTTCAGAGGAGCAGAAATGATATGAGGCCAGAGGAATACCTAAATATGAGATAAATAATCACAGGAGATCACACAGTCCCCAGTAACGATGCTCTGAATTAGCCAGAAACCCCTTTTTTGGTAAGCGCACCTTCTTTTTATATCATCTCTCACCAGGCTGGAGATTTCCTTCTAAATTATGCTTTTCTGTGAAAACCAGGAGGGGGACCAAGAAGGGATTTTTTTTGCAAGATGCTCTGGGCAGGTGTCCCCCTCCCCTCCCGCCCGGGCTGCTTCAAACACACCAACCCTGGGAGCCGCAGCCCAGCCAAGACACGAGGCACCTTTCCAGGGAAATCTCCGCTCCTGGAGACATCCCACCTCAGAGGCTTTAGGAAACTTTACGAGAGGAACTTAAACTGTCCAGCGAAGTTTGGGATTGGGCTTAAAACCCACCGTAATTAAAAAAAAAAAACAAAGATTTCAGCACAGCTCTGTGCCTCAAAGATAAAGAGTGCTTTCTTTCCCCAATGGCCCCTATGCAAAGGGGGGGAAAAAAAAAGATGGGAGGATGAATTTAGCCATGAAAGTGGGGTTTTATTTACTTTCAGCGCTGCGGAATAACTACGATGGCCGGCTTAAAACAAAGACCAACAACACTCACACACGGAGACAAAGCGCCGGTGAAATGTTTAACGTTAACCCAGAACACAACTTTCCTGGAATCCGACCTCCCCAAACATATGGTTTCATTCCTCCTTTCCTTTGCATTAAAACAAACAAAAAAAGAGAAAAAGGCCCAGCAGGCGCAGAGAGGCGTCTCCAGAGGTGCCTCCGGCATGGCCGGCATGGCCAGGGGGGCTCTTGGGGTGACCTGTCCTGGCTCGGTCCGGTCTCCCCGATGGGCTGGACACTGGAAAATGTGCCTTTTTGCTGATCCGATGCCTGAAAGCTGGCTAATGCTTATCGACGTACCTGGCAATGGGCTGAGCCGTGCTTTGTGCCATTGCGACGAGGAGGACGGCAGAGCATCGCCTTGTTGGCAGCGCCTGGCCCAGGCAGCATGCGGCCCCAGCACCCTGAACCCCGCCTTTATAATTATAAAGAATAAATAGACACGTCGACATTGAAGCTTTTCCCTGCGCACGTGAAGCGCGGTGTCGGTTCAAGCCTGGTTTGCTCAGTCCCTCCATAAAGAGCTTTTTTTTTTTCTCCCGTCCAGGCCCGCGGTGCCTTTTTTGAAGACTCGGCAGCGGCATTTGGGGGTGAAACCACCAAACGGCTGCACCCGAGCGGAGGTGGCATGGCACGGCTGCTCATCCTCACCGCGGCAGGCACTTGAAAGCATACAGAAATTTAGGTTTCGTTATCTTAATAGGCTGTGGGATGGGCTAAATTTGGATTTGGGGTTTGTAACCGTAGGGTGTCTCTCAGCAGCGCTCGTTTGGGGCTGTACGTGGGGGAGAGCAGGCGCTGCCCACTGTGCCTGCACAGGCGACCTAAAACTGTTCTGCCTCTCCGGGTTAAACCTGAGTTTTATTGGGAACGCATGGCTACGCCGGCTGTTGCATCCTTAATTCGCATTGTTTACTTAGTCAGCTCTAACCTCCTCGTTTTCCACCCGTGGGTAATTTGCAGTTGGCACCACCGCAATTACGTCGCAATTATTATTTCCTTCTAGAGTCAGGATGCGAACATCTTCACGTACTCTCACATTGCTGGAAACACTCTGGCATCAACGTGTGGAAGTTTCTACCGTGGCACGAAGGAAGACGCCGCACGCCACAGACCAGCGAGAGCCTGCGGCACCCGGGGAGAGCCCAGGGCAGGGCGAAAGCTGCCGGGGCAGCCAGGGCTGGGGGCTCAACGGGGACAGGAGCCCACCCGCGGGGGCAGCGAGGGGATGGATCTGCCGGGAAGAGCCAATTCCCTGCAGCTGGCGAGAGGGCAGCACCGCGGGTTTATAAACCGGCCCCGGAGCCAGCCTGGGGCTTGGGGACACAGCAGGAGGGGTGGGTGCTTGGGGACAGGCACAGCGCGAGGGGTCGAAGTGTTTGGGGGCTTGCAAAGCAGGCTGTGGGAGGAAGAGGGTGTCTCACATGTGATTGAGTAGAGAGAGTTGGACAAGCTGCTCTGGAGGACGTTGAAACGTCTGTCCCATACGGCCTGGGCTGAGCGCTCACCCTTCATCTTAACCCTGAGCTCACCGGGTTGCCAGAGTCAGCGAGCAGGACTAGCGAATGTACCTGTTTTCTTCTACTCTTCTTTGTCTTTTCTTTTGGTTCTTGACTCTGAAGCACCCCAAGAGATCCTCCATCCCATCCAGGCCATGGTGGGCTGGGCCGCAGCAGCTGCGGTGGGTGATGGCACGGTATGTTCACAAGAGGCTGAGGTTCTCCTCTGCTGCTAAGAGACTTGCCGAGGAGGGTTATCAAATCCAGAAGGAACTCCCTCTTCAAATGAAGGACCGGGAAATCCCTTCAGCATCCTGCAACCACCACCCCCCACCCATGTTTCACGCCTTATCACCAAAAGGTGCCTTTTACCTCCCTCGCTAGAGCGTGGCAATACGTTATTATCTAAATCCCCTTTCAGTCCCCGCAGACGGAGCGATAACAACCTCGTTAAGCAACAAACCTGGGCAGAAAGGCTTTCTCCCAGCCGGTGCAGGACCAAAACAGCAGCACCTTGGCCCGGCTCCAGCTGGAGGACCTCACGCAGAAAGCACCGTTCCTTGACCGCCCTGGGATGCCCACCGAAGCCATCCAAAGGCAAATGGCCCGAGATGCGATCGGCAGGGTTGGAAAGGTGGGTAAAGTCCTTGAAAACCTCAGCCTGGCCGGCCGGGTGCACTTACCCCAACTTTTAACCCTCTGCAGCCAAGTTATCCATGATGCAGACTTAGAAGAAGTAAGATCTGCCTAGAGAGAAGGGCTGGAAGACTTAATTAGCTGCCTGCTGGCACTTAGCAATTACTGCTGTATGGTATGCCCCAATTATGGTACTATTAACTTTAGTTCTCTGGAAATTCAGTGATTAATAATACTAATAATTCTACTGACCTCAAAGTAATTGCAGAACATTAAAGGAGAAAACTGTTTCTAATTAAGCAATTCCCAATCCTTCTGTTTTCTCTTTTTCTGAGCCTCTGGTGCCCTCTCGGCTGTCCCGGCGCGGGGCTCGCCTGGCTGGGGAGACGGGATGTGCAGCGGGGCAGAAAACTGCTTTTTCCCACCCCTCCTAAGAAGTGACATTCCTGGAACTCTTCAGTTTTTAAAAAACCAAAGCCTGTGCAAACCATAATCCTGCGCTCTGGAAATGACTTCTGGTGGGAAGTCTTCGTTTCACTGCCCGATTTAGCCTCTGGAGGAGACCCGGCAGCCTCCACCGGCCCCCAAATGCGTCGCTGCAGTTGGAAAGCAGCAGAGATGCTCGAACACCAGCTCCCTCGCACTTGCTCAGCGCTGGGGTCTTTCCGTCGACTCGGGATTTAATCATGGAGCTAAATTGAAAGGGTAAATCTTTCCCTCTAGGAAAGCTCTTGTGGACGATAAAAGGGTCTGGACTGCTCTCAGCTTTGTGTGGGGAAAGCAAAGGGATGGGAATGAGTTGAATAAAGATGAAAGTTTATCTGGAAAAAAACCCCATCGACTGACCTACCACATTTCCACGGGCTCTCCCAGAGCAGGACGGGCTGAAGGGACGCGTTCCCGGAGCACGCAGGATGCCAGACGCAGCGGTCGCACAGCCCTCGCCGGAGGTTGCCCCTTTGATGCTGGTTGGCTCCGGGAAGAAAACGCTTGCGGTTTTCTTCTTCCTTCTGCTGCAGACAGCGCTGGGGCTGGGGGCTGGGATGAGCAGGGAGCAGAAATGCAGCTCAGGAGCTGCTGGGAGTCACGCCGGGAGCTTTCACAAGCGGGGAAATAGGCAGAAGTGTTCCTGTCCCCAAAACGGGAATAGCCTCTCCCTTGTGGGGTGGTCACAGAAAACCCAAACCCTTTCAACTAAAGGAAACAAAAAGGCCCGCAGTGTTTGGAGGTGAAGAAAGGGCTGGGTGCCTTTGGGGTTGCCGCCGTGTAGCATCATTGCCGGCTGGCAGGGCTCCGACTCAGCCCCGGGAAGCCCCAGAGAGTGGCTTCCTCCTGTCAACCTCCGAAAATGGTAATTTAATAAAAATTGATGCTAGCTCTCATGATCTGAACGCGATGCCTTTCAAAATGAGAAACAAATGGAAATAGTCCAGCCCCAGCCTGCCCTGGGTGCTTGCCGTGACGCTGCACGAGGCCTGAAGCAGAGCAAAAAAGCAGCCTAGGTGAGCCCCGTTAACACTGAAACCTAATGAGGGAAGAGGCTGTGTGCTGCTCAGCGCCTTGCGCGGGGCACCGCAGCTCAGCGGGGACAAAGCCCGGGTCGTGCTCAAGGCATGAGTAGCCACAATAGCCCTGTCTCCACATGCCTCTTCGGCAGGAGGCAAAGCCCTGTCCTGTCCTCTCGTGCTTCGGCCCATCGGCGAGGGAAAAGCGACCAAAACACCCTCGAAATACTGAAATAAAGAACTGAAATGCTGCAGGCGGGAGGGTTTCTTTCTTATCATTTGTTAGTTCTACAGTGCAGCAACAGAAAACAGAAGGGTAGAGAAACGCTGAAGTTCCAAAACTGACCATTTATGTTTAAAAAATGACTAGGGATGAAAAGGAAATTTCATCTTGTAAAATGAGGTTCTCAAAATTACCAGCTTTCATATACGGTATGTATTTATATGTGTGTGTGTGTGTATATATACATAAAGGCCTTCTATCTAAAAGGTTAGTACTCCTCTTGGCAAGGGATCAATGAAAATTCTCCTCTGAAGTTTGCCTCCAAAACACAAAGTGAAGATTATCTCATTCAAACATGTCACTAGATGTAAATATCACTTTAAAGGCACCTTTACGAGGCCAGTCTTCCGCTGCCATTTTATATTACTCTTTCTTACAAAACTCAGGGAAATGTTCCAGAATATCTAAAATGCTCAGGAAGGGAGCAGGAAGGGGAGGCAGAGAGTTGTCTCCAGAAAGGTCCTGCATTATTATGGAATTTTGCTTTTCTTCATAGCTATTTAAAAGCAATGATAGGCAACGCTTCACAATAACTAAAACAACGCATCGGGCAGCGCAACGCTTGGGACCGTGCTGTACTCCCGCTGCGCTGCGGTAGCTTCTAACTCCCTTCCAGCATCCCGGGGAGCAGTGGGACCATCAGGGAACCAGCTCAGCGCGACCTGAGTCGTACCCAGCAAGGCTTTGGAGCAAAGGGGCTCATTCATTTAAAGGCTGAGACAATTGCAAGATTAAAACAAAACAAAACAAAACAAAACAAACCCCAAAACCAAAACAACCAATCTTTTCAAGCCCCAAATCTTGGCAGGCTGAGTGGCAGGAGATGGGATTGAAGGAGATGTCTTTACCATGCACATAGAATCATAGAATGGTTTGGGTTGGAAGGGACCTGAAAGACCATCTCATTCCAACCCCCCTGCCATGGGCAGGGACACCTCCCACTAGACCAGGTTGCTCAAAGCCCCGTCCAACTTGGCCTTGAACACCTCCAGGGATGGGGCAGCCACAGCTTCTCTGGGCAACCTGGGCCAGGGTCTCACCACCCTCACAGTCAAGAATTTCTTCGTAAGATCTAATCTAAATCTCCCCTCTTCCAGTGTGAAGCCATTGCCCCTCGTCCTATCACTACGTGCCTTTGTAAAAAGTCCCTCTCCAGCTTTCTTGTAGTCCCCTTTCAGATACTGGAAGGGGCTCTAAGGTCTCCCCAGGGCCTTCTCTTCTCCAGGCTGAACAACCCCACCTCTCTCAGCCTGTCCTCATAGCAGAGATGTCCCAACCCTCTGATGATCTTTGTTGCCCTCCTCTGGACCCACTCCAACAGGCCCATGTCCTTCTTATTTTGGGGGCCCCAGTGCTGGATGCAGTACTGCAGGTGGGGTCTCACGAGAAGGGAGTAGAGGGGCAGAAACATCTTCCTTGACCTGCTGGCCACGCTGCTTTTGATGCAGCCCAGGACGTGGTTGGTTCTTTGGGCTGCAAGTGCATGCTGCTGGTTCACGTTTGGCTTCTCATCCACCAACGCCCCCAAGTCCCTCTCCTCAGGGCTGCTCTCCATCCATTCTCCACCCAGCCTGGATTTGTGCATGTCCAACAGACACATCCAACAGACACATCCAGCAGAGGATCCACCTGGAAGGGACAGCCTCTGGGAAACAGTTATGTCCAAGTGGGCTGGTTGACGTGCTTCCAGGAAAGCTAAGGGGACCTGAAAACCCAAATTATCCCTGTGTGGCTTCTCGCTCCTCCCCACGGAGTCACGGTCGGATCTTCGCAGGCTGTCTTCAGTGGGCATTTCGCTCCAGCGGCGCTGAGCGGCCCTTGTGCTAGCAGGGACGTTGTGGAACGTCCCAGCACTTCCCTCACACCCGTTTGCAGATGGGCCGCAGTTGTTTTGTTAAATAAGCCAGCTAGTAGCAAGCTTCTGTAGCAGGTTTGGGGGTTTTTATTTGTCTGGCTGGGGTTTTTTTTTGGTCTTCTTGTTTCTACTCTGGCATGCCAGAGAGATTTATAGAAACAACATCAAAAGGCTTGAAAGCGTAGGGGACGCATGTGCTAAACTGAGCACTGGCCCCCGGATTTGTCAAGCTGGTATTTATTACAGCACTGGCAACCAGGGGAGGCGACAACCACGTTAAGATCAAATTCAAAAGTCAACAGGGGAAATGCATCAAGGCTGACCTCTTTCAACCAGCTTCCCAGTAATGCCGGTTCCTTCCCTCTGACGGCATGATGAGAGAGGAGAGAGAAACTGGAGGCAATGAAACACAGCAAAAATCTAAGAAGAAAAAGCACATTGGTCTGTTGAAGACTGCGATGTCGGAAGTACTGACGTGACTGCAGGTTACTCACGTGCTGTTACCCTTAGACATCCGAAAAGCGGTCCAGCTGTCAAAGGAGAACGACTGGCACTGTCACCCCAGCTCAAAGGTACGGTAAGCAAGTCTTGTTAATCTGATTATTAAAAAGGTGTGGAAGCGTGCGGAGTTGTGTGCAGCTGCAGGACCGGTCAGAGGGAAAAATAACAAGAGATGCTTAAGGGAAGAGACTGGAACGACAATTATTTTATCCTGCAAAATCTCCAATTAGGGGTTAACAGCTTAAGAGACAGAGGCCAAGCAGCAGCGAGGACTAGACAAGGTGAAGATTGGTTTTGTTTTATAATCGATAAGGTTTTCACACTAAGAAAATTTACTGCAAAACAAGCAAATCAGTGGAAAAAAATTGAAAACACAGGATCCATTCTTTAAAAACACACAGAATATTTTTACAGCTAACTACAAACATAGCGATAGACATTTACAAGACCTCTTAGTGCATATTTACACTTACTTTTTTGTTTTCTTTCCTAGAATTAAAGCTGCCATAATCTTCAAAGATTTTAGGGCTGTTTCAACAGCTGAATTACAAAACAGCTCAGTCACAAATTACAAAATAAACTTGGTGGTTTAAATAAAGAGGAAAAAATAATCCGCATGATCCACTTCAATATAGATTTCTATGGAAAATCTCATTCTCTTGACACATTTTCTAAGTTCGTGAAATGGCAAACTTTTAGTATTTTAATTTATGCTTTGATGTTTTGGATCCTAAAAAGAAGCAGCAGAAGACCGGTTGGTCACTCGTTTCTCACCTTTTAGACCACAACCCTGCTGAAAGGGAGAGTGGGTTGAAGCCATTTGCCCCCCAAAGCTCCTCCTCTACAAATGGAAGAGACCTAAATGACAAGACAGGACTCCCGAGCGACACCTCTCTGGGGGACAAACCCGGCTCCACAGCCAAAGCCAAAGGGCAGCCATCTCCCACCTCTGCCCGGAGGCAAGGCTCGGAAGCTACATCGCTCCAGACCCCTCTCCAGTTATTCCAGCATCTCCACTTCTGATCCTGAGCAGAGCCCAAGCTGAACAAAATCAAGTGTCCCAGTACTTCAGAACTCGGAGCCACACAGGTTCTGCTTGAGTTAGGAGGGCAGATAGTGGACTTTTTCTTAAATTTCCATAGTTTAGCACAGCCGTAACGGTACAGCTGCGCAGCACAGCGTAGAACAGAGGGGTGTCAAGGCTTCCGAAAGCCTACGAGATAATGTTGTTGGAAGTCAGACTCTAAAACCAACTTAGAATAAGATGTTTTTGAAAAGAAATGTATTTTCTTCATAAATACAGTACAATTACATTTTACAATGTCTTTTTACTTTCTAGACATAAAAATGCTAGCTTTTAAAAAAAAGAGTTCCTATACAAATACATGAAAAGAGACATCCCCCTCCCCACAGCCCCCCGCCCCCCACCTCTGCCACGGAGCAAAACCATCGGCCGCGGTGTGAAGAAGCACAGTGAATCCCAGGCTAACCTGTGCCAGCCCTCGTGGGGAGGGAGAGAAAGCCGAATTACTCCCAGGGTTTTGCTTGTCCTGACTGCCCCGAGTTTATGTTGCCACCACTTTAAAAGCAATGGAAAAAGCACATCGTCTGGCCACGGCTGTCGGGATTCACTGTACGGGTGTCACAGCTCACGGGGTACGGTTGTTACACGTCTCACACACTGCTGGTCATCGGTGTGGGCTCCTGGAGCAGGAGGTGTCCTTGGATACGGTTCTTGGCCTAAAACTCTGCAAGTCCCCTCGCTCAGGCAGCCTCAAACACGAAGCAAAGCTAATGCCGGTTTTCAGCCTCTCACTCTACAAACTTGACAACAGAGGTGGAGCTCACGCATGAAGAATTTCAGCCCCCGGACACTACTTGCTGCCCTTGGCCACCCTTTGAAGACTCCTGAGGAGCAACTCACAGATCCTCATGAGTCCTCAGACCGAAAACTGCTGCTCCAGACGCCACAAGAGCTGCCAGGTAGGAGCTATTTGAAGTTAACAATGACATGGGGCCAGATGGGAACAAAAGCCTCCAGATCTCAGGCAGTTCCCTGAGCCATCAAATCCCAAAGGAACTGCCCCAGGGAAGGACTTGTGAGTTTGGCCATTCTGTAAGCAGTGAAAGGAAAGAGGAAAAATAACTAAACTTGATTTTCTTGTTTTGCTCTACAAAGAAGAATATGTGGCTTTCTTTATAAAAGCTACAATTCTGCTTCTAATACCCGAGTTTAAGAAAAACTCTTAGTCTAAACTTTTGGTTTGCAAAGAAGGTCATTGCAATCATTGTGTTAAAAATCATTTTTCTACTAGAAACAAGCTCTACAGAGGGAAAAGGAACTAGGTGTGCAGTTTGTCTCCTTAAAGCAGTTTCTGTTTAAAAACAAAATAAAAATCTGTACAGAGAGACTGAAGACTATAGTACACATCTTCCTCAAAGCAAGCAGCTCTTTTACATTCACATCAGGGTGGCTCTGAGGAAGCTCGAGGAAAAGAATACATTCCTGATGGCTCCTAGTTTGTCAGCACGGGAAGACGACCTCAAACTTCCATGTCAAAAGTTTTGGGGGTTTTGCTTTTGGAAGAAATCAAAACTACAAAACAGGGTAAAGAACCTGACCTAAACAACGTAAAACTGCACCATCTTCTTCCAAATTTACTTCCATGAGCGCAGAACTGCTAAGGCTCCTGCAATCCTGATGCCTTGGACTGTCAGAGGCCGCCTGGCTTCTGTTTTTGGAGGAGACAGTTGCTGTCCATAATCTGTATTTTATTCAAAGAAAGCTATTATGTCCTTTTGTCTTTGTAAAAATAGATTACAGAGGCATTCAGTTTGAAAACAATGAGCTGCAAGGATGATAAACAAATTATTTTTACCTCGTCCAGCTGAACAGCCAATATCGATTGGGGAAAATCAGTTTTCTAAAACAGATTTTATCGGCAAAGGATCTAAATTTTCCTAGATGTTTTAGAATTAATGTGAATCAAGTGAGTTGGAACTGTTTATCTAGAGCCTGACAGTTGCAAAACTTCTTTCCTACTGCTGAGAAGTACTTGTAAAGATGGAGTATCATTTTTCCTGACTTTAAAAGAACAGAAAAACACTCAAACATCTCTCCCCCCTCTCTCACACGGACACTCAATGGCATTTGATCTCTCTTACTGTTCATTCTAAGCTCAAACCACAAAATATAATATAGAAAATTATGCTGAAATGACAGAAAGATGGACAACTTGAGCTAGTGAGAAAAGCTTCTCCTGCATTTTCAACAACTGTGGAGGAGGAAGAGAAATCACTTTGTATCATCCAGAGTAGGCATTACTTCATATGATGGGATGGAATTAAGCCAAGAGAAATAAAGGTAAGACATTCTCAGGGATGAGAACGAAGAGGCTTTGAACAGTTTGTCTAGAAAAGGGTGGAGAACTAATTCAGACAGATTATTAGAATACACTTAGGGAAGGTCCACCGCACTGTCAAGAAAGACGTTGTCCCATATGGCAGAGACAGTTAAAGCCTTAAAGTGCAGCTCTGAAGTGTCTTAAGTAGCGGTGATGGAAGGGAGTTTGTGCTGCCTTAGAGCAGCCACTGGCAAAGCCAGGCTATTTAGACTTAGTTCATATCTTACCAAATGCATTTTGCCATCTGTAACTTCTGTGGGTCTAGGAATATAGCCTGAATAACGCTAACAAGCAGCAAATCTGCTAGAAATGATGGGAAGTGTTTTCCTTGGTTTTTTAAGTGATGATCACTAGAAGAGAAACAGAATCCAACTCATGGCTGATCATTAGGCATCACTAAGTCACCCGTGCAGCAGACAGAAGGCACCTCCTTTCATCTCCCAACTATCCATTGTGAAATTCGTGTTATATCTGCTGATCTGGTAAGGCCATTTCCATTGGACACCATATCAGTAGTGCCAACTAAGTAGGAACTGAGGATGTTCACTAACTGTTCAATGATTAATTGCCGATTTTCCTTATTTCTGGGGTGAAACAATCTAAAATGAAAATCTGGCTACTCTAATGCTGAGTAAAAAAGAGACTAGCCCAGTTCCCAACGTGTGACCACTGGCTAATTAAATATTTTAACATTCAAGTTAAAAAAAAAAAAAAAAGTAGTTTTTAACAGAAATTAATATTGAAGTGTTTTAATAAAATGCAAAAACAGTAACAAAAAATACTCATTTACTTCTATTGGTCTTAATATCTCCCTATAGCATCTGCAACCAACGCATTGCTGCATCTGTGCTAGTTCCCCAAAATCTGAAAGTGAACCTGATGACTTAAACGTGTAGCTTTCTTCTGTAATGCCTCTGGGACTTTTTTGAAGCTGCTCTCTTCAGTTAGATGAAGAAAAAGAGTATTTTGGAAGGAGGGAATTTGCCGTCTGAAACTTTACAGAGCTCCTCTTTAAAGCTCTACCTCCGAGGCTTTGCTATATGAAAAAGAATCTAGTATCTCCAAGAAGGAGGGACATACAAAGTAGACGGGCATTTGAAATACAGAAAAATCTGCTACGGAGAAAGATCTCCACAGACGCAGTAGATTAAGTTGCTAACACTGAAAAGCAACAGGGCTTGCCACTTGCACTATGGTAAATTTGGAGTAGTTCCACTAAAGACAATGGAATTACAATGACAGAAATCTGATCTAACAGATTAGGACTGAGCCTGTAAACTCTCCTTTTTTAATTTACGTAAAACATGAATGCAATATATTATTTACTATCTACTGTATAAATTATTGAAAAAGTACTTAAGTATAAAAGTGTGGCAAATCTTCCAATGAAACTAAAAACGTGAAATGCGACATTAATCACCGGAGTCATTTTTTTTAATAAAGAAATAACACAATTTGGGAAATAAAAATAAAATAAAAATGTTACCACACTGAAAATGGAAACCTCTCCAGCCTATGAATGTGAAATACCTATTTGGAGTTCTTACATTGAGTGTAAAGAGAAAGGGTAAAGAGCAATCTCCCTTGATCACAGCTCAAATTTATAAAAGCTTCTCAGAACACCTGTATTCTAAAACCATTAAGTGATGCTCACAACTAAGTCCCTGGTGCTGATCATTATAAGCCATTATGCCCATCTTACTGCATTCAAGCTAGACATTTAACCAACAGCTGTGAGAGCAGGTACTTCTGTTTAAGAGACTTTAAAAATACTGAAATGAAATACCAGATGTAGTGCACCCAAGTTCTCGTTTTTTCTCCAGATGTTACCAGATCCAGTACTTAAAAAACAAAGGGGGAAACTTTCAAAGAACAAGTGTTACGGGTTTTTATAATTTAGAACAAATTATAAATTAACCTGTCCATACTTTTGAGACATAATATACAAGAGCAAACAGCTGAGTGTTCTTTTATTACTCAGGTACTACAATTTTTTCCCAATAAAAATGTCTTTTAAAAATGTCTTGCTACTGTATCCCAGCTCAGATCCTGGTACAGCCTTTCAGATGAGGTATTCTACCATCTCTCCATCTGGGAGGTCCTGCCCCACAGCCTGAACAGGGGCTTTTCTTTCAAGAGTGCTGGAGTGGAAGAGTGGCCCATCTATGTGATGAGGAAAAACAAGAGACAGACAATCAAAGCTGTAACTTCAATGAGGTTAGAAAAATGACATAAACATTTTAAAAGTCATCTTCTGTCACTGGCCAAAAGACAGCTAACAACTCCTTATTTCATTTTAAAAAATTCAATTCTTCAGGTATGTAGCCAGACAAATAAAGATATTTTATCAAATTCCCTTTGGGTATCTCCCACTGACTCACAATGGCATATAAAACTGGAGTGACTGCATTTAAACCAATGTAGTCAGTGTAGACTTTGACCACAAAACCTGTTCCCCTGTCTCCCTCGATACCCATTAAATAGCATAGCACGGGCAAGACACGCAGCAGACCAGCCAAATTCACTCTTCCATAAAGAACAACATAATTGTAATGTGTGTGTAAGTAGAAGAGGCAAGGTTGTGTAATCTGCATTGATTTGGCAGAGTGGTCTGGAAAATGAGCAGCTCTTGCCAGCTCAGAGCTCTGTGGGAAGCAAATTCAGCTTCTGTGACAGTCACTGTCAACTGGATCTACTTGTGCCAACGCTGAAGTCAGTCCTGCAACTGGGACAGTACAATAACAAGACAGCTTTATCACGATAGCTACCTTTCCTTCTTCTCCCTCCCCCTTATCTGAGTCCACTTCGCTTTGAATACCTACTAAAATGCAACGGCCAGTTTCTACAGCTCGCTTTCATATGCTGTTTAAACCCCACATGCTACTCGTAATTCAGAGTAGACACTGACTCAGAGACTATCCTGGATTTTGCATATACCTGCTTCAATTCTTAAATCTCGTTAAACCTCTCTACCCAGCGCGTCCACGTTTATGCTACCACTCTTAAGGCTTTTTTCCCCTTCAGAGCGTTTGAGACCCCTCAGCACGTTGTCAAGCTTGCCTCTGAAACCCATCTATCCTCACAAAAACTAAATCCAGTTTTCCTGAATGGAAGAAGGGAGGGCAGGGCCTGTCCCACAGAGCAGAACCCATGGCGAGTGAGTGGCAGGGGAGAGCAGCTGAGCTTTGTTACCTGTTTTGTCTGCGCTGTAGGCCAGGCTGGTACTGGGGAGTCGTCCTGTTGTGGGAGCTGCAGTGGAAGGAGCAGCTTTGCTCTGTTCGCTCCCCCGGTCAGTCTGGGTGCTGCAGTCTCTGCTGCCTGTTTTCGAGTGTGCTGACAGCAACGGTGTGGAAGGAAGGACAGGAGAGGGGGTGGAGGGAATGGATTCGGAGCGATATTCTGTTCCCAGCAGAACACCTTTGTGGAAAAAGGGAGGGAAATTTCACAATCCCAGAAAAGGAATTGGTATCAGTTCTGCACTCCTCTGTGGTGCTTGCTCTAGGATCCGGAAAGCGCTCTGTGCTTCAGCAGACAGCACCAATTTACCTTTCTATAGCACCACTGGGTGCTGAAGTACCTGAAGAACAGCAGTAGCCTCATGTTGCTGCAAGCAAAGACACCTTACTTCCCTGTCTCTGAGCAGTGGCCCATCTATGGCAGAGTAAATCTGCACACTCTGAAATCAGCTGCAACAGATTCTCATTTACATTTCAGGGTCTTTTAGACTCATAGGGAGGGCCTTTGGGCCTAACTGCCCCCACGAAAAAAAAAATCATCTAAGATTTGCTCTGTTACAATTCATTTTCCCTGAACAAAGGTGTCGAGCTATTCTAGACAAAAGTCATGCTAGTGCAGGCACAACACTACAGGATAGCAATCCTGATCAGTACCTCTGCTCCTATTCAAGGAGATGCTACACCTTCAGACAGCTGTAACAACCCAGCTGAATGCAAGTGTTTGAGAACTCTGAAAACTAGATCTCAAATATCCCTAAAATCAGGTACCAAATCGAGAATAAAGGCTTACATATTTTAATGACAGAGCCTGGACATCAGAAGTCACTATTTCCCAAAACTGATTAAAACAAGCAGGAGTTCCAAATGTGTCCCATCTTGCTTGCAGTCAGCTTTACTGCATGCTAGGCCAGCTGATCTGTCTGTCCTACACACCACCTTCCTTCTGCTGCTCCTGCCTCCCCTCTAAGCAGCGACTTGCATATCTGAACTGCCACTGTTACTTAAAAATTACCTAGGCTGCCTTTCCAGCTCTTGTCCTCCCTCTTTTCCTCCAGGATGGGAGTGCTGCTCAGTGTTGATGAGTGGGACAGCAAGCCCGAGCCAGCGTTCGATATCGACATCAGCGACTTGGCGGGTCTCATTGAGGAGAGCTGGTCCGTCTTACCAGGCTCCTTCCGGGAGCGCTGCTGGAGAACTTTGATCATGGCATCCTTCTCAATGATCTGAGCGTGCAGAGTCTTGATCCTTTTTGAGAAGTACAAAGAAGAACAATGTATGTGTACTTCTGTCTCCTTGGACCGAGGCCTCAGTACCTCCTCAGCTGTGACTACAGGGCTACAAAGATGATTAGGGGACTGGAACATCTTTCTTATGAGGAAAGGCTGAGGGACTTGGGTCTTTTTAGTCTGGAGAAGAGAAGGCTGAGGGGGGATCTCATCAATGCTTATAAGTACTTAAAGGGAGGGTGCCAGGAGGATGGCACCAGTCTTTTTGCAGTGGTGCCCAGTGATAGGACAAGAGGTAACGGGCACAAACTTGAACATAGGAAGTTTCATCTAAACATGAGGAGGAACTTCTTTCCTTTGAGGGTGGCAGAGCACTGAAACAGGCTGCCCAGAGAGGTGGTGGAGTCTCCGACTCTGGAGACATTCCAAACCCACCTGGATGCCATCCTGTGCAACCTGCTTTAGGTGAACCCCCTCTGACAGGGGGGCTGGACTAGATGATCTCCAGAGGTCCCTTCCAACCCCTGTGATTCTGTGACTAGGACTCCCGTAGGCATTTGGGGAGGCAGAGAGAGGACGCCAGTGAGCTTATTGCCCTGAACACTGGCTGCGCACTAGCCCACCAGAGCAGATAATGCATGAGACTTCCTGTGCACATGCATGAGAGCGCGGCACTGAGATATGCACCCACCTTTGGCTACTGGAAGCTGCTCTAAGGAGCCACAGAAGGGGCTTTGAGACAAAGCTGAGAGTTATGGACAGGACATGAGACCAACAGAAAGAAGAGCATTAACACACTTTGGGGAGTCTGCACTGGACCTAACTCCAGGCAAAACACTTCTGTAAGACTGTTAAGAGGTGGCTGGAGCCTGGGGTCTGATGAGGATGCCCTAGAGACAGAAGAGGAACAAACTAGATGCAAAAAATCTAAGATGGCTTTTTTGCATTAGTCCTCAGTATCAAGACAGGTTTTGGGTTGCTATGTAGATACTTCCTTGGCCAAATGAGCATCTGGCATCCTACATCGTTGCTATTGGTGAAGATACAAGAATTTCTGGTTCTGAGGCGTCTACCCAGACAATTAATTTAAAGTCCGTGTCCTAAAGAGGCCAGATAGGACCAAATTGCATTTTACCTTCCCTCCATGTCGAGACACCTCCTGTTGGCGAGCAAGATCTCCTCCTCCTCCTTCTGAATGCGAGCTTCCAGCGAGGTGTCATAGCTAGGGTTAGGCGAGTGGCTGATCACTGTTGTGTCCCTGAGAACAAGCAGTAGAGCAGATGAAGGACCAGGTAAGTTTGCCGCTTTCCTCATAGCAGCACAAAATTATTGCTCAAAAGTAACAAACAAGAACATCTGGGTTTTTTTGAGTTTAGGCTGGCTCAGTGTCTTCCAAAAATCCAACTCCCAGTCCTAATGAAAGAAGGATTACAAAAATGTGCAAGTCATTACAACAATAGTCAGTCTACTGTCCATCCTGGGCCAGTCTATAATCTAACTGATTCACTGTACTATTGTAAACTGATTGATGAGGCAAATCCAAGGACATGGAGAGGGGGAAGGATGCTATAGAACATTAGGCACTTCTCTTCAATTGAAGCAGCGCAAACTTTGCTGCAGATATAAAGCTTTTTCCCTTTCCCTTCCAACAGTATCATACAGCGAATCTGAGCATCAAAAGAAACTAGGCATGGAAGTTTCTTAAGCAATCCTAAGCAGCTTGGTCCAAATAACTTGGGATTGGGCTGAAAACAGTTTTAGACTGACTCCACATAGTGCCTGATGTTAACACGGTGATAGTTGTTCAGTTCACTAACCAAAACATAACAAGTATTTCATTCTACTTGTTGCTCTTCAGTCAGAACAAAGTCCCTGTGCTACTCTCTGTATCACTGAACGACTCATTAAGAGCATGTTACTGACATAGCTATGCATTAACATAATTAGAAAAAAGCAAACACGCAAAAAAATTTGGAATTACCAAGAGCTCCAATTCCTTGTAATAAGGAATCTGTTCTCTCAGACCCAGCAGGTCTAAGAACTGTCTGGTAATGTACCTTTAACTCTGCAAAAGTTCAGAGCAGAAACAGCAAAGCACCAACGTGAAGGGCATAAGAAGGTCATTCACTCATCACAGAAACCTAACCTGACCCAGATTCCTGCCCGTGCTGTAAAGCATCCTCCCTGCAACCTCAACTTCCACTATCACAGAAAACAGAAAGAAATTTGTGCACAGTGTAGATGAGGTGGTCACTAAAATTACTGGAACCCCCCACAGCCTCTATTTTTGAAGGAGATAGTATAGGTGCCAACTGCATATAAACTTGCAG
This sequence comes from Burhinus oedicnemus, assembly GCA_008921705.1. Classification (NCBI taxonomy): domain Eukaryota; kingdom Metazoa; phylum Chordata; class Aves; order Charadriiformes; family Burhinidae; genus Burhinus; species Burhinus oedicnemus. Next base: position 685,215 of record VFFE01007686.1, on the reverse strand, counting down.
AAGTACTGATGCTAATGGACTACTCTCTTTTAGGGTCGAAGCAGCTAGAAGGAAATGGAAAAACAGAGGTTGGCTCTTTCCTGACTGGAAGGCATTCTTGTTCATTTAACAAAACCTGAACAAGCCTAACACATCCCCTCTCATTCCATGATAAACAATAGACCAGACCCCTACTTATCAGCGCATGCTGAAAATATAACACGGCCTCTAAGGACAAGCAGTAGCAAAAGCCTTTAGAGAATCTCCGGGGAGGCGGAAAACAGTGCACAAGAAGCATCAATACCCTAAAATAACAGCTTGCTTCTGGAGCAAGATAAGATAAGTATTTAAACACTAACACAGCAGATCTGCAGCTTTACCCCTGTAATTCTAGTATGATCTTACAAGCTAGGAAGCCAGCTGCGATAACATCCCTATTTGAATCCGGTTCATGAAACAATCTAAAATAAAATCTGCCATCAAGAACCAGAAACTAGTGAGCAATAAAATTATATGTAAGCAATACCTAACGCTGAAGAGTTGCACTCCAATAACAGCTTTTGTTTACCAACTCGCTGAAGCGCTTGGGCCTATTTACAGCCATAATAAGTGTTTCTGTACAGTTGTCTTGGAATGTGAGCTTGTTACCAAATTTCAGACATCCTTCCCTTCCCAACCCCACAAGCAGTGCTCTCCATACACAGCAGAATGTTTTGAGCAGAATTTCCTAGTAGATGTTTCTGGTTAGTAACAATGATGAGGACAATACCACAAAGTAATTTGCAAAAACATTCTGGAGAACAAGTAAACCATTCAGGGTGAATGATGTGAATCACCAAGCTTAGCCCATCTCACATGACTTCAGCGACTACTGATTCCTGTTTAAAAAAATAGAAAAACAAATCACTCCTCATACATCTAGTCTTGCACTGACAGCTTCTAGGAATGGCTCAGAACAATTCCAGTCTTAAAAATGGCCCTTGCATGTGGGGGAATCTTCCCCTGGAAAAAAAGTTTCTAATTGTTGGCAATTGCACAGCTCCCAGGAAAAGCAGCCAAGCTCCGCTTGCATGCAGAACTCTGAAAGGCTGTTCAGACCGCAAGGAGAGGTATCGTGGGAGGGTGGTATGACAACATTCCTTGGTGGGAAATGTGACATGCAACTGGAAAAATAATATAATCCCTGTACTATGAAAAGTCTCATTTACCTCTGAGCAGCCACAGTTGCAGCTGCATCCAAAGCAAACTGTCTCATCACACTCTCCTCCAGGTATTTCTGTTCCCACTTGGTCATGTCAGCTTCTAGAGCAAGAATCCTTTCTTCCTTCTCGCGCAGGAGTTCCATAAGCGCCGTGGCATTGTACTCTGAGACGTTGGCAGCCTGAGATGTACCCTGACGCTGATTTCCAAAAGAGAGAAAAAGAAAAACCAAAAAAGTCTCAGGGTGCATCTGTAAAGACTCAGGATTGGTTTCTTTGCTTTTTGTCTGAAGGACAGAGGCTGGTCCAGAGCAGCACTGGCTTGACACAAGAACCCCCCAGGGTGAAATGCAGCGGCCTATGCCATGTTGGGCAGAGTAGGTGATGGTAATGGTCTCCTTAAGAGCTTAATCTGAAACATCTGCAGGGGCACTTCAGCCTCACTCTTTCAAAACCAGGAAACAAGCTCATACAACGCAAGAAAGGCTCCTTCTATTTTCCAACTGTTGAAGTTCAAAAGTCATAAAACACCAAGCACTGCTCCCAAGAAAGCTTAACTCACAGCACCCATGCTAGAGTGATTCCTGGTGCCATTCCAGAGCTGGTCAATATTAACAAGCAAATATCTGAGATGGAAAATACTCCTCCTAAGGCCTTTTTCCACAGGCAAAGCCCCACATGTGCGTCCGAGAGCTGGATCAGGCTATTCAAGTCTGATGCCTACAGCCCATCCATAATGCCTGAAGTAACACAGGCTTACTTTCAACACCGTTTCAGCAAAACACTAACTGGTACACAAGAGTTATCACAGCTTTAAAAAAAATACATCAAAAATATTTTTAAACGATTTGGGTATTAAATCAATATGATCGGTGTATACCTGTGGATTAAGCAGCTGGGGATCAAAAATAATTTAGTTCTAAAGCAAGATTTGGAGGACAGGCAGTGTTCACTTTCAAAACAAGAAAGAGCGGAGATTTGCTGAGCTAATAAACAGTTCAATGGAAAAACTACATAGTTTTATATGGAAGTCTTATCTGGGATTGGCAGGATATTTGACTTAAAAATAAAAAAGTAGTTTAAAAGAAAAGAAACTGGGCAGACAAGCTATTTTATGTCCAGCCCAGAATTCTTAAACATGACAAGAAAGCTATTTTTCTTTGTGTTGACTCAGGCTCAGTGTCAAAAATTATGGGGTTCAGAGCACCTACTCTTCTAAAGGTAACACAGAAAAGTGTCTCAAATTACTGTAGCTCCTACTGAAATGAACACAAAAATACAAATATTCGTTCCTATGCAGAGGTGGAAGTTAGGGGATAAACATAACCTGAAACTAAATGCAATTCAGAACACAGGCCTGCATCCTATTTCCAGTAAAATTTACAAACCCGACAGTTCACCTATGTTTGACATAGGTTGAAATGAAACTAAACCTTCACATCCAATTCATAACACCACTGCACAATCTACTTCTCATTCATTCTTTTCACTGAAAAAGACGCATGTTACAATTGTAAGAACATACTCTACGCGAAGCTCCCATTCATTGCCATCAACTGCATTTATAGAATTGGTTTTGCTGGTTTGGTTTTGCTTTAGTCTTAAATGCAAAGGTTTTTTGAAGGGCCTCTTTTCAGACCAGTTGTTAATGAATTTTATATAAAATCTCAAACTGTGAACAATATTTTTAAAACAATATAAAAGTAAATATATCCAGGTTACTTAAAAACAGAACACCATCTAGCTATGTGGCTATGTCTGAATCTTGTCTCGTGATGGATCCCCTACTGCTCTCTGATCTAAATTTTCTGGTTGGAATGGAAGAATTCAATCAAGTAAAAACAATACGATGGCCAGCAAATCCATGATTCTAGCCACCAAAAGAAAAATTCGCTAATTTTATAAGATGGAAAAACCCACTGCCCTTCTTTTATGTGTGGTGTAGGGTATAGTGTGCAATGCTACAAGAAACCTAGTATGGCTCAGGGAAACAGCAGCTACCTGCTGCATCCGGAGGGATTCCAGCTCTCTCTCCAGCCGGGTCCGCAGCCTGTGTTCCAGCTGTTCCCGTTTCTCACACGCTGCCTGCAGCTGCACCAAGGCCTGCTGCATCTTCTCCACCTTCTCAACATAGACCTGCTTCTTTTTGAGCTGAAACAAAGGAAGAAAACGCAACATAAGTTAAATAATGAGAACAAGGGAGTGAACTTCTGGCTTCCTACACATCGCAGAGCGCAGAAACACCAGCGGGGAAGAGCACATCCAGATGACTGCTGTCAGCGTGCCTCGGACTCCTGCTCTGGACTCGACACTCAGGGTGTTACAGGTCTTTCCCACCTCTGCTGTCCTGCTAGGTGTATCCATTCTTTTTGTCCTCAGCGACCCCATGGTAATGATGGGGAAACTGAGGTAATTATCTGTTATAAACAACTGAGAGCAGCGACGGGCTAGAAAGGGCACCTGGGTTCATAATAGAGAGAGTTTAAGTGACTTGACACACGTTACCAAGGTAACTGTAGCAAAGACAGGGATTAGAGCTGGTCCACAAGTTGGGAACACTTTTCAGTGCAATATTGAAAACTGCTGGCAGTGTTTTTGTGAGATTAAGCAGAAACTGAGTGAAAAACTGCAGGATCCTATTCCAGTCCCATAACAATAAAATAAGAAATAGGATCAAAGCATACACGCGACATGGCCTGTGCTCTCTCCACACCGCAGCCAGGTTTATTCTAGCACTGTGGACATTCATCTTGGTCATCTTGGCCCAGTGTGACCTGAGAGGTCCTGCTCCATTCCTCGCCCCCGCCCTTCCGTCCTCCTCCATCCCTCATCCTGCCAACCCAGCTCCTACCCTGCCTCACGATAAGCAATGAAAACCACCATGCCGAGACCCTCTGTAACTGTCTTAGCAAGGTTAATCCACAGTTCAGGCAGAATAAAACCAAACTAAAATATCAATATAAAAAAAACAAAACCAAAACCAAACCAACACCACACCCAAGGCCCAGCTCTATTCTAATATATAGCATGCTGCACATCTATGGACATAATTTCCTGTTAAGGAAAAGAGTAACAATGACAATCAGCTGGCCTTCTGTGGCAAATCTGGGGCACTGTTTTTTTAGCAATGATTGTCATAAACCCTGAAATACAAAAATAGCAGGAAGGAGGCAACTCTTCCCAAGAGTCAGAGCCAAAGTCTAGAGAAGCCCGACAATGCAAAACACAGACTCCCTTGTGCGAGTTCAAAGAGCTACTCTACAGCTCCATGGAAGGAGAGTCCGCTGAGGGATATCAAAGACAAAAGACGCCACTTTTGGCTCAGGAAGTCCTTCTTGGAAGCGGAAAGTATTCTGGGAAAGTATCACTGTTTGTTGGCCCCGTTCTGATAGTGTTCCTGAGGAATCTGCTGTAAGTTTTGGCGGAGACAGGAGACTAGGCTTGCTGGACTTTGATCTGAACAACACGAGCCGTTCTTACATCGCACCTTCCCTCCGAAAAGGTCTTATCATGTGTTTCTTCAAAATTTTCCCTCTTCACACTCCCATTCCTTGAGGCAATCCAAAGACTGCAATGTGAATAGGAGAGAGGAAAATCTCCAAACACTATTAATCCCAGACATGGTATCCTTTTCTTCTCTTCATAAAGTCAGCAGGCATCTAATCTCACAGCGTGAATGTTGCTGCCCTAGAGGATTTTCCCCAAACAAGTATTTTATAATAAAAGTTACAATAAGTAGTGAGTAATCCAGCCAAAGGCCTTCCCACCAGTGCATGTACAGCAGAAAGGTATTTTTATTCTTTGATTGCTCAAGATTTCAAGCTTGTTTGGAATGGGAGGGACAAGAACATTTTAATACAACTTAATATTCCACTGCTGCTCTGCAGAAAATCAATAAAAATGTTATACTTAATAGATCTTTTTATTCCAGATTATAGTGCTTAATAACACTGATTTAAGCTTTCTCAGACTCCAATAAAGTGTAGATTAATGCACTAGTTTTACACTTAGATTAACAGCAGCTCACCGTAGTTATGTAACTAGCCAAAAATGATAAACTATGAGTCAGCAGCAGAACCCAGAAATGGAGAGCACCCAGTATCCTGGTTTTGCATAAGAGCTTACTGACCTGGGCAAGAGTGAGGAACAACCTAATAAACTCGCTAGCAGCGAAATAGCATGCATCGAGTCGAATAATAATCTCTTGAAAATCAGCTCTCCTCCCCCACTCTTCTGTATAAAAAATTAAGGAGGGACATTTGGTCTCTTACTACCTACCACAAAGCCTTTTACATTTCTGAAAAGTTTTTTAACACACAGGTAAAATTCTCCTTGCAAAAGTAGCCACTGACAGCATTCTACTAGTTTCATAATTAATAAACCTGAGTATGCATATGTGTGGATTAACGTTTTGGCCGGCATTCAAAGAATACCAAGAGCCCAGCCAAAAAAGAATTAGGACACAGAAATTCCACTGAAACGTTCACTTTGAAAGTGCTCCCGTCAGCCAAACCTGCAGGTGAAACGTTGCAACACAAGGTGTTGCCCAACTTACCAGCACTGCCTGCACATGCCTAACTCATGCACCAGACCTAAAGTACAGGCACGGCTTGTTCAGTGGCTTTTCATAAAGACAACTTTCCCCCCCCTCCTTCACAAATACACTTCATCTTCCAGCAACAGGAAGAATTAGGAATGTTAGAAAATTTGTGTGTGTTTTTGTTAGTGGCTTAAAACCGGAATTAATACAGGAATCCCTCAAATAATTTGCAGGTTTTTGGAACACAGATGCTCAGTAGGCTTTAAAGGCATGTATGCGCTCCAGACAACTCAACCTTCCTAATGTGTCTTTTGACACAATTATACTTCATATACGAGATTGTTTTATTTCATGCACTCGCTGCACTCGGTCAACTCGCTGCATATTCTGGCAGTGTCGTTCATATCCAGCTCTGCCATCTCTGCTACTGCGAGTATTCGTGAGGAACAATTTACCTTCCTGTGAACCAGGATTCTCCAGGAGTGGTAGCAGTGAAACCTAATTTTTATTATTTTTTTTTAAATCTTTCTGACTTGATCCATCCTCTCAATGTAAAGAGGATGAGGCATAATTCTTCCAAGCACAGAAGGATTTCATTACCATAAATTGAGAGTATGATCGTGCTTTTCTAAGACAGGAATTGGAAACAGGTTCCCGAGTATTGCCAGGGTGCTGCAGACATAAGTGAGATGGGAGGGAGGAAAAAAAGGCAGCATGCTGAGGCTTGTTCTTGGTCATTCGCCATGGATTCCCCACCCTCTCTCTTCCAGCAAAGAACCAAAACTGGCTGCTCAGTGCCAAGGGCCACAGTAACATCTACCACGGGGGAGATGGCATCAAAGGACGCTGGAATTCTCTCCTCTGCAACAGGCCTTGCAGTGAACACGTGCTCGAGATAAGAGTTCATTCCTGAAGCTTTACACGGATGCAGTCACGCCCTTCGGTACCTCATTTTAAATAAATTTGACAAGATAGCAATTTTCCTTTTGATGGTACTGCATTTAACTAAGAAGCAAGCTCATGCTCACATAATGTATTGTAACTGTTTTGCCTTGAAGGCTGCTCTGAAAATGCAGAGCATTTTACTCATAATCATATCTTTATTATAACACCTCTTTAAGACGGTAACATCTCAAATAACCTCAGTGCACGTCTGGAAGCACAGCAGAGCACTTCAGCATGACTGTATCCCTTCCCAGCACTTCCTACAGCACATGGCACAACTTTAATCATGGGCATATCTCCTCCATGTCAATCCCTGACTGCTTTGGAAAATGTGCTAACCAAGTATCAGAGGTCAGGCTCTAAATCTACCAACAAGATTTTTCTAACTAAACCACTGTAAGCAAGAGCAGTCACTCTCCAGTTCACATCCACTACAATGTTTATGTAAATTCTGCAACAGGACTGAGGACAAGGAAAATAAAGAAGGCAAGGAGTGGCTTGGGACTCTGCAGAAATCTTATACACAAACCAGCAAACTGATGCAGGGAATATCTCTGAAAGATTCCCTGGTCTCCCAACCAAGTATTTCTCTCTTCCTTTTATTTCCTCTATCCCTTGTCAAGATTGCTTTCTGCAGTTGAGAGCCAGCTGGGAGAAGCAGGATACGCTTGGGATTCAGAGGTTTCATCACTCAGAAGTGTCTAGCTGACCTGAAGAACAATCTGTTTCCAAGTTAGTCAGATTTACTGCCTGAAAATGTCTGCACACCAATATCCTCGAGCTGCAGGGCTTCCAGCAATGGAAGATGAATCAACCACTCTAAACATACAGAGATGAAATGACTAAACAAATTCACTAAACCTAGAAAACAGAAACTAGTCCTCAGAATCTTCCCACAGGAGAAAAGACTTCCTGAGACAACGTAATGCCTGGCAGCAGGCAACCTGCAGGCTTCTCTGCTACAGAGAGCACTTGCATGGTCTAAGATCAATGGCCAAGGACAAAGTGTTCCTGTCAGAAATAGGGACATTTGATTATTACTACAGCTGCCCAGCAGAAAAGGGATTAAGTCTAAAACCCAAACAAATCCCATTCCTTCATTTGATTTAGGCTTCGACAAACCATGCAATCTCTTTTAGGAACCCCACGTCCTTGCAGAAGAAAGGCTCTGAAGAGGGCATGGAGGTTTCACGCACATGGCACAAGGAGCCAAGGCACACGGGAAGGAGGAATTTTCACTGTCCAGTCACTAGAAGCAAGGGAGGCAGAGGCTGTAACATCCTCCGGACTGGAGTTGCCTCTGCAAGGACAAACGCAGTCCTGGACATAGCAGGTGAGGGGGAAGGAAGGATCTTCTTTTGTAAAGAGATTCATCGTTTCCAGATGCGTTACTCAGCAAAGGGTTTTTCTGGGGAAGAAGAGAAGACTTCCTGCATAGCTAGCAACAATTCAGAAATTCTCCCAGGCATTTTGACAAACCCAGCCATTACCCTCTTCCATCTTGGACAGCTCCTATTTCAGCAAATTAGGAACACTCCTCAGCATCTGCTTGTCTCCCACCCACTATTTCTGATGTCTTCAAAGTTCTCTGTTTAATATATTCAGGGTGTTTTCATTACATTCTGGGTTTATCCTAAAGCTGAATCCATTCAGATGCAGCTGAAAAATGTGTTTCCCCACAAGAATTTGCCTGCTATGGTAGAAATGTAGTTAAAAAAAAAAAAAAAAGACAGCAAGCACGTTTAAACCACCTCTCCCTCTTGCAGTTGGAATATATTCCTCTAGGATGCCTCTGAACTCTCGGTTTGTTTGAATTCAGGCCCAATAAGGCGCCACTGGCCTCAGCAAGAACTCATGCTGAAGCAATTTGGTAACACTATCCTCTTGCTAGGGATTAGAGTTTGTTGCATGGGAATGTCATAATGTCGTCTCTCCGTTTGTTTGTGTTAAAATAAGTTATAACTCTCAAAGCTACCTCTGGAAAATTACTAATAGGCGGAATAGGAGAGGTAGTGACACGGCAGTAAAAAGCCAGTTCTGCGTTGTTACAAGAATGCAGGTCAAGACACACACACATACTAGTTACAGGGAAGAGAGGGAGTTTTCTCTCCTCTCCACCCTACCCATCCATGAACAATAAGCCATGCAAAAAGTGTCCTCTTTAAAAGCAACTCTGTCCTGAATGGAGTAGTTATGTAGCTCTGAGAGTCTAAGAATTTAAGTGAGACAAAGCTGTGGAGACTAGGAATATCTTTTTATAGACCCACAGAAGCGACTGGAAAAAACCAGACAAGCCTTCAAGCACACAACTCTCCTTTGGGTCTCTTCCCCACAAGCCAGAGCTCTGTTCTGAAAGTATCTCAGATGCAGCATATGAAGTACAATAGATGTCATTTGGAAATGAATGTTTCTACATTTCCCCACAGACAGAACCCTCAGTGTTATCAGAAATAGTGCGCTATTTCTCTCCACAATAGCTGAGTGGGAAATGAATATAATATCTTAGCTCTGATATCTGGTTTATGTTGAATTCTGATGGCTGAAAGATCTTATAGCTTCTAAATACAAGCCGCTTTTAGAAAAGATACTCCATTCAAACTTCGTCCCTTCCCCCAGCCCCCGATTTGCACCCATTAGAGAGGACATCTGGCTTCTCTTTCCATTGCAAGGTGTGTGCATGAGGATGGCAAAGAGCAGATATTTATATCTTCTTAGTGGTAGACACTATTTTTCAAAGCTGTCTCCTTAAGGCACTCATTAAAACAGTGGCTTGTAAAGTGGTGGAGCAAAGGAGTACAACTTACGCTACTATAAAAAAACCACAAACCTTTTTAAAGTTGAAGTGTGGTCTTCCATGGTATGAATTAACCAGGGTAAGCAGAAATGACCAAGTTCAATAAAAGTTCTGGAAATTCCTTTTTTTAAAAAAAATAAAAAAATCTAAAAACAGCAGCAGTTGTACCCTCTACACCCAACAGCTGTGGTTAGATAAAGTATTTGGCATCAAACTCGCTCCTGCCACATTACAAGCCTGGTAAGGACTCACAGTAAGCCAGCCTTTACCCAGAGTCTCAGGCTGGTCAGGATGGTCCTTTCTGTAAACTCAGCAACTCTGCCTTTGGCCCAGAGCAAAGAGAAGTTTAGCCATCTGCTCTGCTGGCTGAAGGCTCTCAAGGCGTATGCTAGCAGATGTTGGTTAAATCATGGTAACGTGACTATTTTAAAAGCTCACACGTACAGGCCATCTGTGACCATCTACCAGCTACAAACCTGCTGCACACTGCAGCCATTCAAATGTTTACATCAAAATTGAGACCATCATGGCAATCCATGCTCCAAAATGAGAATTCTTCATTGCTTTAGCCGCAAATATCACTAACCATTTCTGACCATGATATATGTTTTTAAGCCAACATGCATTTTACCTCAAATATATTCAACTTCTCTCAAATTTATTACATGTAATGAAAATAACCCGAGTTTTGATTTTAAAAAACATAGACTAATACTTCACTAGAAACAATTTTAATAAGCTGACAACATGCATAACTGTGGAACATCTACTAAAGGGAAGAATGAAAATGAAGAAGTGAAAATAGGGGTTAAACACTGAGTGTCTTTATGTAGAGTAGAGAAGTAGTAAAGTTTAAATATTACATACAAAACTTATACATACTGAGCAAGCCTGTTCGCAGACATATTTAAGTTTGTTTTAAATACTCATGATCACTCACCCTGTTTAGCACTTTGCAGAAATAAACTCCACACTATCGAAAACTTTCATGGCAGCTTATTCTAAATTTGGAGAGTCATTTCACCCCTGCTAACAGACCAGGGAAAGTATTCTGTGAATGTCTACTTTTGCTCCCAGCTACTTCACACTATACTTCGGTATCTGCAAGATCATTCCTTTCTCCATCACATTTAGCATCCTTTTATCCCTTCCTTCCCTCTAACTTGGATGTTAAAATCCAATAAAAGCTCTCAAAGCTCCATACGAGCAGACAAGTATCTACATTTTATAGATGGGTGGTTTTGTCCAAACTGGCAATTCAGGCAAAGGATTTTAAAAAGAATCTGGAAGTTTAAATTCCAATGCAACATTTAAATTCAGCTATAGCGATATACAGCTTATAGCTCTCGTTATAACGGAAATATTCTTTTTATAAAGGATCTGATGCATATAAGGCAGGGTAACTCTGCTTAATAGGAAGTCAAAACAGAAGGGGGAAAAAAAAAAGCTGAAAACTTACATTACAGGATGCAACAACCGAAATATGCACACCCCCCTTCAGGCCCTGAGCCAGAGTGGCTGCCAAACCTTAGCGTAAGAAACTCCACCCTCTTCTGCAGGACTAGTTTGGAAATTCCTGACAATTACAGGGTCTAGTAACTCAGACTAAGATGGCAGGAATATAAGAAATAAATGACAAATTCTTCGTATATCTCAGTCACTGAATGTCACTAACTCAGGCTGACTTTTACAGTCCCTTCTAAATGGTGCCCTAAGCACTGAACAGCTTGCTTGGCTGTCTTTCGGAAAGTTACCAAACAGCTCGGGGATTTGAAAAGTTCCCACAATTTAATACTAATGAGGCAACAAATGCTTTATAATCCTAAGTATTTCATTAAAAAGTGATTTGGGAAACCTGCAAAAGTGACTCTTTACTCCTTCTGTTTCCCCTTATTTCCCCTCACCTCTAGGAAAAAGCAGAGTTAATTCCTGCTCCCTCACCGAGACGCTTCCATATTTATCTACAACAGGAAGGGTGGCACTTCCTGTGCACCCTGGGATTCGAGCGAAGGTTGGATGCAAATGACCACAAGCCCTCATGCAGGGCATTTCACTCTCAATCAGCATATGTGTGTTTTCTAAGCTATCATGCAATCTAGCCCACAGTCACTTACTTATTTTACTATTCTACCTAGGCAGAAATACTTTGCAACAGCACTGAACCCAATTCTTCTAGTAAAATGAGAGAGGTCTTTTGAAAAGAAAACATACCATTATTATTACCCTTAAAGGCTTCAACTTTACTGCAAGGGAGCCAATATTAGTGCCTACACAGAGGTTCAACCTAGCCAAATGTTGTGTGTGCTGGCCTCGGCTGATCGCAGCATCTCTATACACGTTGACTCCAAGCATGTGAATAGTTCTAGGGAAGGCACAATGATGTCCTGTGTACTTGAAGTTAGTCGTTCATCAGACTTTTAGTGTAATAAGGTGCTGAAATCTGAATGAAAGCCAACAAGCTCCAATACAGGATCAAATGACAGAATAGTTTTAGAACCAAAGGAATCATGTCATGTTTAAATTGCCCTATAGCCTAAAGCTCCCTGTACCCCTGAGCAACAAAGGTGCAAGTCGGCCTCGCCAGGAGATGCTGCGGTTTTAGTGAAATCAATGGACTTGTCAACTGTGCACAAGGCTGAATGTGGCCTGTGATATTTAAGCATTCGCCTGACTGGGGGTTTTTTGTTATTATAATTTGTATTGCACAGAACCTGGTTCCCCAATGACGGACCCCAGCCTGGCGATGCTAAGTGCTGTAGAAATGAAAGCTCCCTGCCCTCAAGGCTCACAGCCTGAGTCTGGGACTGGAGACAAGAAGAGGAAACACACATGTAGGGCAAGGCAAGTAGACAGTCTCTGGGTGAGCATGAACTGTGGCCTACCCTCTGCCAACCACGTTGTGAGCATCACAGCAAGGGATGCTTCAAAGTGGCCTTGCCAGTGTGTGCAGTGAAGGTGAGGACAGTCTGGGAGAAAGCACAGAAGCGCTTGTTTGGGGTGGGGAAGAAGAGGTGGTTGGAAACTGAGAAGGACGAAGGTAGAAGACGTCCTCTCAACAACAAGGGGAGAAGAGAAACAGGGTTGGGTCCAGGCTGGGTCTGGAAAGCAAAGAGAAACTGCCTGAATTTGATGTGGAGAAAGGAAAGTGAGGTGGAGCACTACGGAGAAAGGCTAATAAGGTACGATGGCAGCTGACCCTGCAACAACATCCTGAATGAGCAGATCCAGGAGGAGAGAGACTGAGGGAGAGCTTCCATGAAGCTGAAGAGATTAAAAGAAGGGTACTGCAAGAGGCAAAAAGGACACCAGGGAAAGAAACACAAGAAGGTTCAGGGGAAGGGCTACTGCGGCAAATACAGAGTTTAGAGATGAGCAGGCTAAAATTAAGAAGGCAGCTATATCTGTACCTGGGAGAGGAGGAAGGTAGGCAAGACAAGCTATATCGTATTTCGTCATTCCTCCTCTCTTGGCACAATGGGATCCTGAACAGACAGAGGTAAGTAGAAGCAGACAAGGGGAGGGTTTGAGGAATGTCTCTGAAGACAGCAAGATGCAGGTGGATACAGGCGCAGTGCTCAACTGAGGGTGATGGTGAGTGCTAGTAAGCAAGAATACGGCAGAATTGAAGGAGGAGAGAACAAATCTGCAGTGGAGGAAGTGTGCTTGGTCATGAGATTTCCTCCAGAGGCTCTCTGTGGAGGAAGAGTAGGAGTAAAGGAAGCAGAGCTGGGAGCAGGAAATGGAACCTTTGAGAGGAAAAGAGTAGGCGGGAGGAAAGAAGACGGCACTGTGACGCAGAAGGGCAGTGAGGTGAGAGCCGTGTCTGAGTGGCAGGGTCAAGGCTACAAAAGAAACTGCTGTGAAAGCTGCCCAGTTAAGCAGCTCAAATACATTATCCCCTCTTGGGAGGAAAGGGAGAGAAAACAACCAAGGCCGTGCCCAGCTTATTACAAATGCTGGGTACATACGGTGATCTGCACTGTGCACCATGATAACCTGGTGTAAGTGGAACACCTGGCAAGGGGACAAGCTGCATTCATTTGATATTAGTTAAAAGTCCATCCAGATCTGAATTTCTGCCAAGTTCAGGAGGTTGCCAGGGCTGGGATTTCAGTTCCAGCCCACTTTTATCAGTTGAAACAAAAAGAAAACGAAACATGGTGGCTTAGACGAAAGCACTTCCAAGGAAATACAGATTTGTGGCTTATCTGTGCACAGTTCAGTGGTTTAGCTAACCAACACAAAGCTAAGCCGATAAAAACAGCTCTGAAGCAAGTAGATTTCCTTATAATTTGCACAAGACAAACTCATTCCCACAGTCACTTCTACTGGAATCCAAGCTACCCTAATTTCTCTCTCCCAGCATCCTTACCTCCTCCTCCAGTTTAACCACCTTGGCCTGAGCATTGTTCAAGGCCTGGTCTCGGATCTCGATGTGTCTTCGTTGGTCCTCGTTGGTGGAGCGTGCAGCAGCCAGTTCTATTTCCAGTTTCTCTTTTTCCCGCTGTGTTTCCTTGTCTATCAAAACAAAGTGAGAGTTATCAATGGACAGCACTCATCTGCTGAGCTTTCAGGAGGCTTTCACTCCAGACGTGAAGGAAAGGTTGTACTGGAACTTCTCAGAAGAGACAGAATGCAAACCTAGTGCTAAGGGCTGGGGGGGGACGACTACATGGCTTTCAAGGAAGAGAAGGACTTACAACCCTGAAAACCAAGCATGGTACCTTCAGGTAACAATGTGCGACAATGCTAGTGAGAATGAATAGAAGATGCATCACTCAGTACAGCTAGGAAATTTGCTCTGATTATGCAGATGGTTAGCGAAACTTGGCACCTCTTTACCGCTGAGCTTTCAGCAGGGGAAAACAAACTGGGTAATGTTAATATCCCAGGCTGGGGAGAGGAGATGGCAGACTTCTGTGCCTGAAAAACTTGCGCTCCTTTTTTTCACACTGACCCCACAAACAGGAAGGCTGTTCTGCCTGGGGCAGCTGTCCTCCTTCTCAAAGCAACACCCAGGTGTCCCACTTTGCTGACAGTACCATCAGAGGAGTCAGAAAACAAGTGAGCGATGAGAACTCCTCAGTCTTCTTCTACTGCCCTTAAAAACAACCCCCTGGGCCAGAACTGAGGCACATATATCTGTTCTGTCACTGCTCAAAGCAGATCTGCAGTTCGAGAAAGCCTTTTCCCCAGCACTGAGAGTCCACGTCTAATGCTTTAAAGCAACCCCAAGCACAGCAGCCGGTCCTTTTCTGCTGCTCTCCAGAAAGAGCTGGACCTTGTGGGAGCAGCTATGCTGTGTGTTTCAGCAACAGGGCAACTGCCTTCATAAAAAAATAAATAGGATAAAATAATTGGGGACTGCAGAAATTATCACACAGGGGTGTAAAGCAAAGCCACAACACAGCGCTGATGTCCTCTGTATACGTTGTCATTCCCAGCTTGAGCCAACCAGCTACAAAGATAACATTAGCACACTTGCTGGATACATAACCACAGAATACTCCCTGGAGTGATCTACACCCAGCACTGATGACACCAGAGAAACTGCATTCCAGAAACCAATATCCCACGACAAAGGAATGAGGACAAGGAGTGGAAGGCTTGAAAAACAGGAACTAGATCCTGGGTGTTAGGACAGACTGCATATGGAGTAGTACACAGGCTCATTTGTGCAAGCATGTGCATAACTATATTTACAGGACCACAATTATTCCCTTTCTTCTGCCAGCAGAGAGCCAGGAGCAAAGCTTTAGCAACACGGAGTAGCTGAAGATTCCCTTCTGCTAGGGAATCAACGCAGCCCACACACAGGTTGCAAAACAAACCTGTCCGCCAGCAGCACCCAGAACTCTGCAGAGCAAACCCTGACTGCAACTCAGAGCTAGTCTGTGACATAAGACACAAGGACAAAGGCTAATGTCACCACCTGCCTATTCTTTTCCCCATCTCTCCCATCCCAGTATTTCTCCTCCACCCAGGAAATAAGTTGCTGACAGCATCAGCACGTTAAAATGTGTTGCAGAAAATGGGCAGAGATGAGACAGGGTGGCATTATGCCAGCGGGTATCAATCAGTGCCAGCAGTCTGTTAATCTGTAAGTGCTTGCAGCGAGGCTCTTGGAGATTTTGTTCCAGACTTCTCCCCATGAGTACTGCTTCACTTGACAAGCGCGTACAGCACCCCTAGAAATGCTGGGACCGAGAAAATGTAGCACTATGGTTTCCACGTTCATCCAAAAGGAGAAATTGAATGTGAAGCCTCACAGCTTTGACCTTCCCACCTCTCTGGGTGAACCTATGAACCTCAAAGTCCACCCAACCAGTGTGAATACAAGACTAAACTCACAGAATTTCCACTACCACCAGTTTTTGATGCACACCCTGACAGCCATCTGCTTGTAACGCAAGCCCCAAGGAATAAGCTAAAGACAACACAAGAGAGGGATACCAACATTTGTCAGAGTACAAGCAGTGTGTGTTACACCACAGAAAATCTCTATTTTGCAATTTTATTGCATTACCTTTTTATATAACAATTGGAGAAAAGTGAGCATTGTCAGAAGGGTGGAGTACACTATGGGATGACAGAAATGTTGGCTCGCTGCCGTCGGCCTCAAGACATTTCAGTACAAAGGAAAAGCAGCATTTCACATCCGTCATTTTGGTTTGACTTGTGATAAATCCACTGCTGCGGACAGAATTCATGACCCTTACCCAGCCCAGCATACTGCAGGCAGTGTTCATCCCCATTATTTTTGCTGAACTGGATAGGACAGTGACAAATTAAGGAGGAAAGAGATAGGAGACCTACCAGGTTCCAGCTCCACTGGCCTTAGCTCATGCCAGGACTCTTGTCAGCCTGGAAAGGTTTAATTCCAAAGCTTTCAGGGGACAAAATACCCTGTACAGTATGGGGTAAACACTAATTTTACAGTTTAACTGCAAACTACATGTGCTCCAAAATCTCTAATAAATGCCATCAGATGGACTTTACATACTGACAGAAAAGGAATTCTTGAATCCCTCCTCCCTTCTCCACTGCCAGTTTTGAACTGTCACTGCCCTGGTTTCTGTCCTGGTAGAAAACTGGCAGATCTGAACTACGCTAACCTGTTGCACTGTTATCCTTCCCAGGACGACTGCAGCATTTCTACTGACCCACAATGATTGCGTAACTCACTTTGTGCAAAGAGCTGAGAGATGGTTTTCCGATTGTCTTCAGACCCCTCAAATTCCTTCTCTGCAAGCTGCTTGTTGGCTGTCTCCATACGTTCTGCAAAATTTTTCAACAAAAGGAATGCTAAGTAATTAAAAACTTTCAAGCATTAAGTCACATCTGCTCAGGACATTTCTAATGCAAGCTAGGGGAACAGATCTCCTCATTCTACACAGCCAAAACCAAAAAGCCTATCAGAAGCTGACACTCCCTTTTGAAATGTTTCTAATTATGTCCTTGAGAAAATATTCTCAATGAAACAAAACAGGTTAGATAAAGTTCCAAAGAAATTACTTTAAACAATTATAACACATAACAAGTTTATTTTTTCAATTTTTACGAATGTTAAGGCACCTTATTTTTTCCACCCAAATAAATTTCATCATGCAATTAAAAGATTCCCTTATAATTCTCCACTAAATCTTAACAGTTAGAAGATTAAATCACTGTTGTCCAATTACCTGACTTTAGGGAAAAGTGTAAAACCCTAAGGGCAGCTTAACGGTTCGGCTGCTGCCGGCTATTAGAAATTTGTATCAGCCTATGAAAAGAAGAATGAAATGTTTATGCTGTGTTTTATTATGAATAAGATTATTTAATGCAGGTCTTTGTGTACTGTCCTTCTTGATACCACTGGGGACTGTATGGTCTTACTTCTTGGATGCAAAACAATTTCCGGGAACCCAGTTTTAATAAGAGACGTGGGGCAGAGAGAGCAGATGACATGTAGGGACAATCAGAAGGCTTTCATAAAAAAAATAAACTTACAGTTTAAAAGACTGATTGTGCACCTTTAAACATCTCAAATTGCAGATGTTTTTCACCTCTCAAACTAACGGTTAAACTTTGACCCACGTTAAGGTCAAATACCATTCAACACGACCCTCCACCGCCAGCCATCATACTGCCTCAGCTGCTTAGCAAGAACCAGACGCTAATAACATCTCACTGTGGAAAAGGAAGGGAGATCCAAAAAACCAGATGCCTACATTGATAAGGAATGACAAGACCTTCAGGAAGAACAGACAGTCTGCAGTTTGTATGTCAGTGCAAAAGGGTCACTGGACAGGAAATAAAGTGAACATGCCTGCTGTGGGATTAGGCAGTCAGCAAAACGTCTTTTCATTTGTATAAACTGAACAAATTGTACAAATTGTGTCTAGGATATAAGACAAGACAGAATTCCAGGCCTGCATCTGGTTTATGGTATTTGGCTTATCGCATGTTTCTGCTCAATGAGAAACAGGCTGGAAATGAACGACTACAGCACTCTCTCCTAAACCTGTCTTTTCCACACTCCCAGCAAGCTCTTAAGATCTCAGACTACTGAATATACCTGAGTATCCTGTCATAGTCTAGTTGTGTCACCAGACACAGTGAATTCTGCAGCAAAACACCGTCCTGCCCAGTAAGTACAACAATAAAAAACCCAACATTGAAGAACAGAAGTTTTACTTCGTTCACCTCTTAGATCCCTGTTGAAATCATGAAGCCTACGAATTTCTCCTTCCAGCTTGTTTCTCATGGCCTTTTCCAGGGCATCTCGCTTAGAGGATGATTTCTCCAGGTTTTTGTATGCCTCGGAAACTTGCTGAATTTCTGTTTCCAGCTGCAGTGGAAGTGAAAACAAGCAGTTACTATTTTATCACGAACAATTATTTTCATTCAGTCTCAGAAAGGAGGCCACTTTCTCTCAAGTTTTCTTTACTGAAAGAAACCTACACCTATATATTAAGTGAAACCACAGTCTCAGGTTTGTGATGGATCCTTCTGTATAAAGAATACCAATGGCTGAAACGAAGGTCTGGACTCTCCTTCCAGACTCTAGTTCTGTTTCCCCAAGATGATCGGAGCACAGATACAGCAAACTGAAGAAGTGCAAATGTCATCTATTTTTTTTCTAAGTCTGGAGCAGTTTGGCACTACTGTTAGTTTGCGTAAAAAGCATTTATATAAATAGCTAATGCGATATCAAGTTGAACAAGTAAAATAAAACAAGAAAGGCAGACAAAACCATGCTAAAAAAATGCTAGCGGCAGATCTTGCATTACTGATGAACTCTGCAGATCCATGACTGTTACGGTCCAAAATTCACAGTAGAACCTCCTGATGTTCTATGTTTCCACTTCTCAACTTAGTTGTGCTTTTAAATATTCAATTTACTAAATGGGGGGAGGGAAACATTTGCAGTAAAATATGTTTTATCCTTCCTTCCAGCCTTCAGTGTAAAGCTTCTCTGATCACCCAGAGGAGAAGGAGATTCACTTCTAACTCTCTTTACTAGGCATGGTTTGCATTGCTATGGAAGTATGGATCCACCTAATAGCAAACCCCATCAGCACTGTCTACAGCAAGTGATCAACAGGGGGGTGGAGGGAAGTGCATTTTTATCCTTCTTGCATTATCAGGAAGCTGTCAAACATTTCTCTAAAGCATTTCCTGGCCAGGAACCTTCAAAAAAAACCCAACAACAAAATGAATGTATGTCCCTGGAAAGAGGTAACACAGGGAATAAATGAGTGTGGAAAGCCACACTGGTCACCTGAACTCAAACAAGTGTTTTAAGCAGCCACATGTTTTTATGGCCCTGGAGACTAATCAGTGCAAAGAGCACAGGAAGGCCCACAAGGTCCTAAATTGCAAGTAGCATCAGCCTTTTTACAGCTGCAAGGCAAAACAAAGCTGACCTGCTGCACAGCTTTAAACCACTGGTCATCAAGAAGTTATTTCTATGAGGCTGCAATGAAAATACCTCTACACACGCACGTTAACGATGGGTCTCACTGGGATGTTGTTTTAAAAAACGTTTTAGCATCACTTACTCTGCTTGTTTCAAATAAAGCCAAAGGTGGCAAATAGCTCGATCCAAAACAAGATACTAAGTTTTCATGGAAGTTGTGTGGTATTGAGAGAGTGACAAAAGAAGTGTTAGTTTCAGTCCTGCAGTCCAAATGTCTTTAATGTAGCCATAGCAGCAGTACTTGCCTTGCACGCTGTCCTGCCAACCAGTTTTGTAGCAATGTCCCCTGTTGCCTCCTTGAGTGACTATGGTCTCATGTCATTCCAAAAAGGCCCTTCCTGCAGTCTCTAAGGTCTTTTAGACTCATGGGAAAATGAAGACTGCTGCTATCCTGGACATTAGAACACTAACTTTGATTTAACCAAGCAAGCCAAGCAGTCAGCCTCTTCAAGACAGCTGATGAGGATGCTCTTTTGAGCACGGTCAATAAACTGTCAGAATAAAACTGAAGGCTTTGATTCTATCTTCTGACAAAGTTAAGCTGCTGCCCAAAGGGACAGGATACAGACTAATCAATCTGCGTATAAAAGACCCTAAAGTAGATAACCACTCCTCTAAGCAAGGAATGTAACAGCTGCAGATTAGATGATTCAGTTATGGACAATACTAGACACAGGAGAGTGCCCGATATCCAAAAAACACCCACCTTCTGCAGCCGGGCTACTTTCTCATAACACCCATCCAGCTCCTGTCGTAGAGACCGGTTCTCTTCTGACAGGATTTCCACCATCTGCTGGGCCCTGGAAACTATGGCAAAAGGATCTACTTGCATCTGCTGATATGGGGAAGGTATCTGCTGAGCCCGGGACATTACTGAATAGGAATCGCCTTGCTGCTGCTGCGGGCCTAGGAAAGGCTGGCATAGTCGGTACAAATCTCCCTGATGGACTTGGTTTGACAAGAACGGCTGCTGGGTCCGTGGCAGAATGCCAGGATCTCCCTGGCTTGGAGTCAGAGGTTGCTGATGCTGGGAAGGGGACAGCCTGGATGGTGGCGGAGACTGAAGCAAAGTCAAAGATCCCAGGGATGTTAAAGAAGAAGTTGGGCTGTGATGGTGAGGTGGTCTCTGTTGTAATTGCAGCTGCACATCCGGGTTCTGCCTGGAAAACAGAGAGCACAAGCTCCATCAAAGTCATGCAGAAAATGGTGCACAAACCCAGTGACACGGCATCCTCTGCACAGGTCTTCCCACACAGAAGACTTATAGGTGAGGTTTTCCTTATTTTTATAATGCTTCAAAATCAAACCATTATCAGAAAATATATTCTAAGTGTACGAAGGTCTTTCCTCTTGAGTCTATGTTGTACAGAAACACTAAGAGAAACTCCATCAATAACTGCTGACCAAAATTATTTTTATAACTTTTCTCCACACTTTGTGGATAGAATGGCTAAACTGAGGACTGTTAGAAGTGGGCTCATTTGTTCTGTCCTGAAATGTGCCATCTCTCATGGAGAAAACACTGGATTTTCTTCTGCAATTCAGCATACAGAGGTAAAGGGATCGGCTAAGCTCTATGCTGGTATGCCAGCACCACTGATTCAAGCTTTCTGAAATATCAACCAACAAGCTGCAGCCTGCTCAAGTGAGACAGTTAAAGGATGTGAAAACCAGCCTAAGAGTCAGAAGCAGCCTTTTGATTCAGAACCATGCTCAGTCCTATGCAGTAGGTATGTTCCCTGCTCCTAACAATAACCTCTACAGGATATCAAAGACAGATCTAGCAACACAGAACATGCTTGAGTCTATCACAGAACTAACTCCAAGCTACACCAGCTCACATTTCCCAGGCGCTGGAGATCCCCAGCTCAATTTCTGCTACATTAGCCAAGTAAGAAATCTCTCTTAGAAGACTGTGTGGATTTATTGTGCTTGGATGACCTCAGTAGGCAGGTTTTGCTTCCTCCTCCAAAGACATTCAACCTTTAACTTCTCTGGATGTTCTTTATTCTAACAGTTGAAGTCACTCCCTCTCCATGCTGCAAGCCAGTCTCTTCTTAAGCCCAGTGCAGACCCAGTCTGGCAGTTCAACGTGTTCTGAAATGCTCCTGTTCTTCTGATAAAATTTCCCACCCTTTGGGATGCAGTTCAACCCTGCAGCTGGAAAAGCACATACTGTTGTTCCACCTGGCCATAGCTGCTACGGAATAGCCCCATGGCTGCCTGCATTCACAGGAAGGACCCTACCCGCTTGCTCTGCTGAGTGCAGTGGGGGTACTGAGCGTACAAGACAGCCTGCAGCATAGCTCTCCCACCACACCAGACGCATCAGTGGCATGGCAGATGACAACAGCAAGCATGAAGCTGAACCGGGAACTAAAGGGTTACACAATGGGCTTCTCAGCCGATGTGCAAACACTCGGCATCATCCTTCCTGTTCTCTGCAGAAAGAACTCATCAGCTCTTCATACCCGTCCAAAGAGGAAACGTCTGCATTACTCACATCTGGCTGGCAGCACATGTAGGAGTTCATACGTTCTCAGCCCAGCACAGCATTCGCTATTTCAATATCATGCATCTTATGTCTCATTTTCCCCGCTTTCCAGCAGAGAAGGTGCATAGAAACCTCCAAGCTGATGCTCAAATTCCTTAACAGGGAAACAAATCTAGCCTTTGTCACTTAGGAAAAAGCAAATAATTGCTGCTCTAGTTACTGTTTCTCTCTTTCTCACACTCAGGTGACCGTGGTCCCTGCCAGCAACATCATTTCAGGACCTGTATTTCCCCAGAAACGATCATATGCAATGTGAGGATCTCAGGGGTCATGCAGAAGAAAGATGTGCAATTAATTTGCTCGGGAATGTTCAGTTTCATGGCAGTAATTTGGTTCTTTCCCTCCTGGGAGGTCAGCTCTACTTTTATTGTTGCATTTATTTCATTACCTTTATTTGCCAGTTCTCATAATGAAGAGTGAGGCAAAACCGTCACATGCCATGCTCAAGATCATCTGGTTTGTCTCAGGTGGTTTCCAGCTCCTTTCTTAGCTCACCCAGTTATGTGCAGAGTTAAAACTTTGCATCTTCAGAAATCACTCACCTCCTTGAGCTTATTCTTCACCTAATGGCACGCACCTCTGTTTTGATGTTAAAATCAATTAGGGAATAACCTTGCTGTGACATTTAATCTATGATGACCTAGAGGGGTTGGATCCAAAGAGATACGTTGCCAGCCTGCCCCATGGATCGAAAAAACCACCTTTCCAATTTTGAACCCACAAAATACTCTCTGCCAGTCTGAAAACAACCTGAAGCAGTTACTCAGGAAGATTGATTCCGCTGATCTCGTGTGTTAATATTATAAGCCTAATAAGGACTATTTAGATCCCAATGCTAACAATTTCACCTATTTGACTAAAAGCATCTCGTTACTCTGCCATCAGAGACACATGGGCAGAATCTTGCCATTTCTGCAGGACCTGAGCACTAATGAAGGGAACACAAAGATGGCCAAAGAAAAACAACAGCAGCAGCTAAATTCTGAAGGGACAGTCTTTGTACTGACATGCCTGGTAATGACATCTTTTTTTAAACCTATTGTAAAGAACAACTCTAGGAAATCGTGGCTGAGTATTTCTAAACAAGATACATTTCCAAGATTTCCAGCATCTTGGCACTCACAGCCAAAGCCTCTCATAATCTTGAGCTCATACCAATCTTGCGGGTCCAAGCTAAAACATGCGAGCTGGGAGCCTCTAGTTCTGCTGCATTACCAACAGCATTAGAGCTTCCAAAATGTCACAAATGCGTTTATATTCCCAGCAAAAGAGATAACAGAACTGGGGTAATACATCCCATCTTTAAAAAAGAAAAAAAATAAAATCCTAGTAACCTCACAGTGACAACTAGACCTTTCAAGATCTGTATGCAAACTTTTACATCCATGTTCAAAGAACCTTTTAGCACCCCCCACTACTTTCAATTCTGTCTTATAAAATACTCATATATATTTTGTGGGTTCAAAATACCTGGCTCTGAGATCCCACAGGTTAACATGAGAATTGCAGAGTTTATTTCTCTGGTAGATCAGTTCTGGACTGAGAGATTCAGAAAGGTAAATGAACACAACTGGACTTTTCAAGTTTTTTAAGCCAGACTGCAAAATTTTAAGGTACAATTCACTACTGGGGTCACCTAACAGAATTGCTGATAGAATGGTAGTAGAAACTTCCCTCCATGAGAGAATCAGTCCTCAGGTGACCCTGCAGTAGTAATCAAAATTGTAATCTGAACTAACCACTTCATGCAAAAATGTAGAAAGACTCTCAAAATACCTGGAAAACAAAATTACGCAATCTCCTTCCATTTGCCTCAGTGTCATAGAGACCTGAAAACCCCAAACGCAGGAAAAAAACTCAGAGCAATAATTCCTACAAGTGTTTAAGTTTGAAAGCATAACTTTAAGGGCCACTTCATTTTGAAGACTGTATCGCACAAGAATCTCTGCTTCCCTTACAGCCCCCCGCACGTATCGGAGAAACATACCACGTGGGCCAAGTACAAACCTGGATTTATGGTTCTGCAGCTACAAGGGTCACATTAGCTTTTAAGTCATGAAGACAGAGATATGGAGTAAGGGCAGCTCTGCAAGCAAACGTAGCCATCAGAAGTCCTGAGGCTGCCAGGATTGCAAGCATCAAGTCACGCAGAAGATGTGCGGGTAGAGCAACAAAGTGGGGAGGGCAGAAGAATGAAGAGATCAGGAAAGGTCTCTGGCTCGTTAAAATATTTTCTGCCTCCCCAGTTTCTCCTGCCTGTTTCATGTTCAAGAAGCGCCAGTTCCTCCTCTCTTCCACAGTGCTCCTGCACAAACCGGGAAATGCTGACTGCAGGAGGGAGCAGACTCCGCTTGATTAGACAGCTGAAATCAAGCCCGCGCATTTTTTGTTCCGCTTCCTAGTCATACCTGATTATCCCCCACTTTGATGCTGCCCAGGGGAATGCAGTGCACACAAGTGATTTACTAATTATGAGACAAATTCTGCAGACCTCCTTCTCAAAAAGTTTCTGTGAAGTCAATGGGATTAATCACCACAGCAGGAGCTCAGTCATTTGGGCTCCAAACAGAGGATGGCGCTTCAATCAGAGAGACAGCCAGCTTCCTCTGCACCCAAAACTCTATCAACACGTGCCCCTTCTCCCCCCGTCTCTCGCTGTTCTGCCAGAGGAGACCTTGCAACCCCACGGGACACTGAGCCCAAGGCACCCGTCTTCTCCTCTTAGACCTGAAGGTTTGTTTCCATCACCAATACTAAAGCGCAGTCGAGATACTACGGAGAGAATAGGATTTTGGAGCTCCACATGGAGCCAGCCCTCTTCTGAACTTTCTTTAAAATTTCCAAACAGCAGCACAGATGCCTCCGGCATGCCCAGTATTTACATTAAACCAATCTCATTACGAACATATACGTGTTCCCAAAGTTACACCGCCCAAGAGCAGGTGAGGCAAACTGTTTGCAGACTGGTTTAAACTTACCACACAGCCCATTCCTTTCCCAGACTGGGGAGGGTGAAGCATGAGAATGCTGTGAATTCCCCAATGTTTATCTTGCTCAACGAGTTTTATTTAACCGCATCGTTAGGTCACCCTCAAATTCCCCCGAACAATGAGGGGAAAAACCCGCAGAAAAGGGTGTGGCTTCAGGAGCAGAAAGAAGGGGCTTTGTTTCCTTGACGCAGGGTTCAAAAAAATGCACACATTTACCAATCCAAATTAATCCCGATAAACACAGAGCTGCAGCGCAGGAAAACTGCAATCTCTGAAACTACTTTATCACTCCAGCCAGGCTGCAAAGACACTCGTTAGCACTCCCGAAAGCTGTACGCCTTTAAAATCCCCACGCCATTACCCAGCTGCACCTTTAGTAACACAGAAGGTTTCTTGTCTAAATGACAGTTTCTCTTAAAAGTGTGTGGGAGAAGGAGGGGAATAGAGGACTCGCTCCCTTCCTTTGCTATGCTGCGCTGTAATTTATGGATTAGTCCTGCAATTGTTCTACCGCTTCAGCATTTGCTTGCAAAGGAAACCTCTCCTCTGTGCAGCTATTTAGGTTAAAAAGTAACCTCATTAGATTCCCAATGCTTTGAAGACAAATTTCAGTTGCTTCCCCTACTGGAAACCTTGCCAGCTGAACCTTTCTCCTCCCCCCCCCTTCCCCCCGCCATGTTCTTTCAAAGCAGCCAGGATCCATCCAATACAGACAAAAATCACCCTGTCTAGAGGAGCTGACTGTTGGCGTGTTTTCAAATACCTCTCCCTTAAACAGCAAGCAGGCTACGTCTCACATTCACTATATAGAATATTATGAGTATTTCTGATGCAGCGTAACCATCAAGGATCTGTTTCCCTTTCCTGTGTGCACAGAGATTTGAGGCCTTTGAATTTTCAAAAACATTTGCAACGAGCTTCTACAATCATTACCCCCCCTAAACCCTTTACTTCCCCTTTTCCTGGCCTCTTTATTATTTATTTAGCCAGATCAAAGGGCCTTTTCATCAGGCTTGTATGCTGCTGAAGTCATTTCAGATCACAAACAATGGTGGACAAACTCTGAAAATAGCTCCCCATAGGACGAGGAAGGTTCTGAGCAGATTCAAATTCCCCAAAGCTCCAACTCTGTCCCCAAATACAGCCTGGTTTCTGCTTCGTGCTCTCCTCAAAACACAACACAATATGTGCAAACACGAACGCGCAGAGACCTCACCATCGACTTATGTAGCAACGCCCTCCCGCTGCTCCTTTGTATTACCCTTTTAGCTTCAAAATGAGGCCAAAATCGTTGTACCAAATCCCACCTGGTCTTGGGCAGAGATGAGGTGGTAAGGAAATAGGTAAAGCAAAGCTGTATTTTCAGCCCACCTGAATAAAACTTCATCTTTCACCCACACGGACATCAGTGTTTGGCTCAAGCCAAATCTAGCTCCTCATCTAGAGGAAACCAGAGCAGGCTGAGATTTCAAATGATGCAAGGAAAATTAGCAAAAGCTAAACAAGCAAGTCTGGGATGAGGCACAAAGCACACTCCATTTTCCGCTCCTGCACTTCGGTCCACTGAAAATAAAATTTGAAAAACTCTAAAGGAAGCTCAGGTGATTTTTGTTAACCTGCACCATTACTGCTTTCACTCATTTTCTCCTTTCCTGTGTAGCATTTAGATGCAGTTTAAATCTAGAAAAAAAAAATCTTTTGCTTGGGCAGATGTAATTAAAGAACAGCTTAAGTCTTGCAATAAGTAACTGCAAGTTTCTACAATGAATCACACCGTAACTTTGGCTTTTGTAGCAAACCTTCCATAAAGCTCTGGAGCCTCAGCATTAAACTTCCCCATGCCATAAAATCAAGCTGGCTTGTTTTGGTTTGGGTTTTTTTGTTTTTCATTTGTGTTTTGTTTTTTTTTAAGAGTCAGGCTTCTCTAGGAAAGCTACTGCAACAGGTTACAGTCCTTCCAGACACGGCAGCTGAACACAATATGTCATCTCACACAATAAAGACGGGATCTTTGCTGAAAGAAAACCTGCCTCAGGAGCGAGGGCAATGGACTGAGTTTTATACTGCCTTTCCTTTTGTGGCTGTCATGGAGGTTGTTTGAAGATCTTGCTTACCTGACTGACCCATACTCAGGGGGATGTTGATACCTCATCATAGGCCCATCAGATCTTCCCTGCTGGCTCATGCGATGATCACTATAGAAATGTCCCGAGTCCTGAGGTTTGCAGTTCATAGACGGGGTGGACACATTTTTGTAAGGATACTCTGGAGGAGGACCCCGCTGCTCCATTCCTTTCATGTTGGGCTGGGAAGGGGGCTGCACTGAGTTCTTGTAGAACTCGTTGGAGCCAGAATTTTTATAAGGGTCGCTGGACTGCTGAGGAGAAAGTGGAGAGAGGGGGGAGAGTGGCGCGCTCGTGACAGGAGCATGGGCCTTGACACCGCTGGTGGCCAAGGACAGCTGCATCAGCCTCTCGCTCAAGGAGCGGACATGCCCTTGCTTGAGGTCCTTAAGTCCTTCGTCCTGGTGGACCTTCCCTGGGCTCACCCGCTGAACCGTGGGCCGCCCTTCAGTCCTCATCTTTTGGTTGGTGACCCCCGTTACATAAAACGCTGCCCCGACGCTAGCATGCGGCTGGCCCCTGAAATACTGCGACTGCACTTTGGCTTCCTCGTAGGTCGGGAGATCCTCGCTGTTCTGGAGTCGCGGGGAGAGCTGCTTCTCCATGATGCTGTTGTCCACCTGTATCTCCTGGCCCTGGGGCTCCTGACGGGCAGCATGAGTCACAAGCTGGTGGTCCTGGGAGCTCAGCCCTTCGTTCTGAGATGCTGGACTCCCAGCGCTGTTGAAAGGGGGGGCATTTCCTGTGGCTTGCTGGTGTAAGGCAAGAAGGTTACGGTTGTCATTTGGGTTTCCGTATCGGAGCTGCTCCTGCAGCAGGCGCTGTAAAACTGTCGTAGCTGCTTGCTCTTCTGAATTCCTCATCTCAAACTGTGGTGCCTTTTGGGTGGAATGTAAAAGCTGCCCTTGACCTAAGGAAAGGAGACACGGTTATTAGCGCCTGAGTGGATCAAGCAAAAGACATTTAAGAGCAATGGCTTGAAATACAGAAAAAAAGCAGGTTAGATTACCAAAGGTTCCCATAACAATGGGGGTCATTAAGGCCCTTGACCTAAGAAGGACTTGCACGCCAGGAGGCAAAGCCTCGCAAGGTGATGAAAGGTGACTTGCAAATTTATAGGAATATCAATCGACTGCAAGCTGTAGGGATGCATGCCGAATACCTCAGACAGCAAGGCTGCTTTCAGGCGAAAAGGAGACCTGTAATTCACAGGATGATGGTAAAAATGCCTAAAACCTGTTTGCTTTACAGTTAGGGCTACCAACAGTGAAATACATTTCCCGTATTTGCAGGCAGACAAGGATTAAAGGGTGAGACCAGCAATTTGTCAGTTGGGGGTGGGGGCGAAAGAGAGGCCTATTAAGATAGTAGTATATGGTTCAAAGGAAGTAAAGAAATCTCTTAGCTTAGATCGCTTAAAGCAATTAATGAATACCTCGTTAGCCAGCAGGTTTTTAGAGTTATGAAATACGCAGAATGAGATCAGCGCCTAGTCTCCCTGCTGCAGAAAACACTACGTACTGGTGCAAGTGAGGACTCTCTAACTTCCTGCTATACAAAGGCAACCAAATCCTCACACATCTAAATATCATCAGCTGAATGCATGCAAATGCAAGAGGAGGAAAAAGAGTTGTCTGATCTAAGGAACAGAAAAAGACCTCTGAGTGGCAGGAAAAAACACTGTGTACCAATGAGAGAAACACAAAGAGCCAATGTCAAGCACATCCTAACTACAGATTAAGTCAGTGACCAACAGTGATTACACTTCACTCAGTCTCCCAGTGGAGTCAGGAATGTGTCAGGGAAACTCAAGCCCATTGGCCTTGCAGGAGTTGAAATATCCAAAATTAATGATACCTTTGAGACATTTAACTAAAGGCAGAGCTATTTTTGAGCTAGAACCATTCCAAATGGAGAGTATGCTTTACTTCTTGGCTAAGCTGTGGCTCTGCCCTGACAGCAGAACGCACGTTGGTATTCTAGCACTTTATTTTGACACCTTTTTTTCTGTATAACATTGTCCCTTCACAAAAGGTAACTTGTTCCCAACAGTTTGCTCCGTGGCTGAACCAGGGATGGACTGCAGGAGTCAGAAGACCTGAAGGGTCTGCTTTGTTCCATGTCTCCACAACCACCCAGTTTCCTCCCCCAGGCCAGCCTACCACAGGAGTCCACCCCTACAACACAAGGCTTCCACACATCAGGCAGACAGAACCCTTCTGCAAATATTAATGAGGAGAAAGTTAAAATCCACCTCTTTCCAGGCTGCCTCACCAGACTAGGAATTCAGGCCCTGTTAAATGGCCTGGAACGTGATTCTTCTGAAATCCTATTTGAAGTGGCACATACCTATTTCCTTCACTTGGACTTCCTTGGTAAGGAGGAGCAGCTCTGCCACATGTGGGACACACACACAGCCTTCCTCCCGCAAGTCCAAAATCTCCACTCAGAGATGGCTTCAGTCTCTTCTTCAGTAGGCCAGATCACTTGATACTCTCCTCGCTTCCAAAATAATTCTGAGGAAAGCATTGAAAACATCATTTTAATCAGCAGATGAGACCCTAGAAAAAATAAACTTTGGCCCATATTTCAGATTTTTCTTTTGTAGCTTCTTGTTTTCTCATAGAGCCCAACAGTTTTGATCCCTTTAGGATGAATGAACCCCCCTGTTCCTAGCAATCTACTCCAGCTGCTGCTTTAATCATGACAATTTCTGCTCCAAGATTAAATGTTGCCAAGTAATGCTCTGTCCCATCTGTGCCTCCAAGTGAAACAGTGATTAAAACCCTCTAATTCTTTAACTCCATTGTTTTATTTTTTGCTAAGAATGAAAGCTGCAGCACAGATGATGATACCCCGTGCTTATGGCTCCTTTTCCAGTGGTGCTGTATATTTCAGGCTGTATCAGCAGAAATCCTTTGATGAAAGGTGATATGGTCAAATGCTTTATAAACTTCAACAACTTATGCCTCAGAAATGACTGTAAGAATGATCAGAGTACAAATATTAACTTTATTTCACAGACTGGGAAAGCGAGGGGAAGAAAAGGGCACTGACAAAGTATATGCCAGAAATATATTGCAGAGCACAGCTCTAATTCCCAAAACATTCTTTAATTACGTTACTTTTCCCTTTCAGAATATAAAGCACTAAAGAAACTTTAACCATTGAGGGGAGAATCATGAGAACACAGGAAAATGTGTATTTAGGCGTGTTATTCACAAAGCAGTTAAATCTACTACTGAAGGTGTCCTAAAGAAAAAGGGAAACGATGCAAAAGAAGTGGAACCTATCTGTGCACTCGGTGTGCTTAGACTTTAAGGGCAGGCAATTAAAACAGAACTACTGAAACTAAAAATGTTCACTGAGATGTATAATTTAACTTAATTTCCTGGAATGTTGCAAAAAATAAAGTGAACAGATGTAGCGAAGGAATGCAGACGTGGATACTTCTGTCTCTGTCTTATTATGGCACACATCCACACCCAACAAAAATTATCTCAGATCTGCAAGTTAAATACTTGAGGTGTCAACAGCAATTTCAAGGCACATGAACAATATCTAAGTAGAGAACAAGGCTGTGTTGTGTGGCATGGTACTTCAAGATGGTGGTTGAAAAAACCATCTAATGTCAAATTCTTAACTGGTGACTTAGCTCGAGAGGGATATATTGAAAACAGCTGCCAGCAAATATGCAGTAAAGAACCTTTAAACCAGGCATTAAGATAGCAGATAACTAGAGCAATTTCGAGCCTCTTTTCCCAGTGTTGCACAACAGAAGTTGAGGATTCCTTGTCCCCCTCGTACCAGTATCATCACTGACTCTTCTTTTTTTTTTTTTTTTTAAGCAAAGCTGCCTTAAGCAACCCTTTTTTGTAGAGCATTAAAAGGCTTTTATTATGCAATATGATGCTGCCTTTCCACCCAAAGATTTCTTTTGTCTCAACTGGAAAAATCTAAGGGGGGGTGTGCGGTGTTGTTGTTTATTTTTTTTAATACTAAGATACAACCCAGCTTGAGATTCTGCCTCTCTGCCTTAAAGATTTTCTCAACAGACAAATTCAATCTGTGTGTGTTTAACTCCTTCAAATGTTCAAGGAAGTCATTCTGTATGCAGCCGTTACACACACAGAGTTTCACTTCACAGCAATACAAGCTTACTCTGCTGATCTGACGAAGGGAGGGCACAGTTCACAGTGAAAGTATTTGCTGGAACCGAATACTACTAATCTTAGTGTGGATGAAAACTAGGAATCAGCCTGGAAATCCAAAACAAAAGGTGGACTGAGATACAATATGAAGATATTCTGGCCAACAAATCCACTTTCTTTAAATACCAACTGTTAGCATTAAGCCTATTTTTTCCAGTTTTATCCCATTATTTTTAATTAACAAAGAAAATGTTGTGCAACTAACTTGGGTGGCAGCATTCCTGGAATCTGTTTTCCAAGCGAGCTGGAAACTCATGGCAGAACCAGTGAGTTAACTTTTTATGTAATGAAACACAAAAATGAACAGTACAATCGGTACTGAAGCCCATGTGTTATTTATTTGGACACCAAATTGTATTTGTATTAGGCCCTTCCAGCAATTTCAGTTTTCATGGTGCCAAAGATGGAAATTAGTGAGGTGCACTGGAAAAGTTGTTATGATAGAGCTGGAAGGAAACTGGAATAGGTTCTGTAGACATTTTAAACAAACATATTTGGGGGTTTAGCCTAAATATATTACGATGGATAGGGCTGAATTCAGACTAGCAACTACTCTGCAAAACTGTACCTGCTTACGGATTCAATGGTGCACTCTTCACAACCACAAAGCCTAGAAACAGCTTGCTTTCCAAGTGGAAAACTCAGTTTTAGACCAATTCTGTTCCAAGGAGCCACTGTGAGGTGTAGTTCCCAGGCTGAAGCGATTTTGCAGTTTGTTCCTGAGCTTCGTAGCTCTATCATCTTACTACCTTGTTCTAACTTCTACTCTGAAATTATTCATGGTCACTTTATATCTGTATGTTCTTGAGAGAAACATCAGAGTCTAGAACTGGTAGAACTACCACAGGAATTGCGAATAGTGTTGCACGTAACCATGCTGAGATCAAGAATGGGCATAAAAGGGGAGGTAGCATAAGTACTATTTAAGGAAGAAAAGACCCATGTTTGCAAGGCATTGTGTAAAAACTCAGTAGCTGAGGCTTCTGTCTTAAACATCACGTAATTATGCACAGGAACCTCGCCAGTCCCTCGTGAGGAAGCAAGATTAATGAAGAATTTAAAATGATAATACTGCCAGGCTGTAAGGAACCAAAGCAGCACATTTCTGTACAGCATGCAAATATTTTTCAGCATTATAAAAATAAACAAGCTTAGACAAGTGAGCTACTCACCGCTGTTTGATGAGTGGCTATAATGCTATAGCTCAATTAACCTGCATGGAGCAATAATAACCTCACAAGCAAAGAGAAGCATCTTTCTTTAGCTTGTGAAACTAAGAGGAATGCAAGAGTCCCTGTGAGGACAGCCTGTATATACTTGCCCAGAATTACTGCTCGGCCAAGAGGCTAATTAGCTTACGCATCAGGTGGGACGGGAACAGGTTCACCACCTCAAAAGGGCTGGAGTATGGTGAAGCACTTTCAGTTTTACTACTAAATTTTGTGTCGCTCACACACAAAACAATCCAGTGACAGACTTCAAACTCAAGCAGCAAATTTCACTAAGTAATTCTGTGGTTTTCTTAACAGATGCACACGCGATACGGCTTATCCTGGTTGGCAACAGCTGATGGGATGCTATCAGTTAGATGAAGTCTTAGGTTGTTTTTTTAGGTGCAGAGTTATCTTCAGACATACCTGCACACTGTAACAGAGAAGGGGAACACAAAACAGAGATAGCATAGAAAGGACTGGCTGTGAAGTCCCCGGGCAATCGCAGAGACCAGCTCACACGCTGAGTCACCCACTGTTTAACAGAAATATGCCTTTGCTACATGGCCTACGCAAAACCCAGCAGGCTGATTGCCTGATCCTGCAAAATTCGTTTAACATGAGTGTCTATAAGACCACTGGAAACACGGCTGTTCTGCACACACACTCACTTTGAAGTGGCGAGGAGCAGCAGACTCACAAGGGCGAGGTCCAAAATTATTTAATGAATAGTGCAGGTTATCACTGAACGCTCTTCGTTTCATTTCAGCCCTACCCAAGGAGGAGGAAGGGAGAGAATACACACTAGGACAGCCCTTGAGAATAAAAGTTCCCAACGTCTGGCGCCAACACCCAAACCTGCAAGGCGGCACACAACCAGTCCCAGAGTTGTGATAGCGTTTTAGCACCTGCTCTTAACCAAAAGTGGTTTTCAGACTCCAACCATAAACACTTCCTTAGCTTTCATTCAACCATCCCGTCCCTGCTTGCCTAGATCTGCTGACTGTGGCTCAGGTGATCTTGGAGGGTGGCACTGAGCAGGTGCATGGAGCAGCGCCAACATTACTCATCTTCATACCAGAAGGACAGAGTCACTGGGCAAACAAGAAAAACTTCCTTCTTTTAACTAAAAACAAGAACAATGTCACCCGCAGGGGTGCAAATAATATGCATACCCATTACATGAGATCATCAGGCAATTATAGCGAGAGGCCACCAGAAGACCCGAAGACCAATCACGGTTCTAACAACTCTCCGGGCCAAACCAAGTCCACCTTCAGTAAGGACTAGACTGACTTGTTGAGAGCCACCAACCATTCTCCTCAAATCTGGGCACAGAACAGCACAAGAAAGCCTGGTAGGCCTGAAGAAAAAGCAGCAAGTCGCTTGGTCTGGCTTGAGATAAATAAGTCAAGACATCAACATAGGAAGACCCCCCCCCCTAAATAACATCTCTAAGGAAAAAACTGAAAAGACCTTACTTGACCTTTGAATTACTGCTCCTTCACTATAAAGTATCAATTTCTTCAGAGGGAAGTACCTATAATCTTCACCAACATAATTTAGGTTTTAGATTACAAAGGGGGAAAAAAAAAAAAAAAGAGAAGAATAAACACTTACAGAGCCTGGCATAAATAGGAATGCTTCATGGCTTTTAATCATGTTGATAAGAATGCTGTGGAATTTCAAGTTCCTCCATAAAATTTCAAAAGTCAGAGGGGCAAGAGGATTTATTCTGAATATACTGGTCTAATAGCAAAACCAGTCTAGGTATATTCATCCAGCTGTTTTTAATGTGAATATTTCTAGGTGAATACATCACACCATTCAGTTACTTAAACTGTTGTGCAGCACTACCGAGCACTACACACACATCTGCAGAGAGACAACCCTTTAGTGGCACGTACTGCAATTTCTGCATATTTAATGAAACACTAATTCCAGCATAGGCGTCAGGAGCCCTGCTACTAACTTTATAAAGGCCGAGATCTCACCTTTCAGATGTTGTCTTGATAAAAGCAGATCAAGCTTACACAGGTTTAGCCACATCAGGTCTCATTTCAGAGGACTGCCCCCCAGCGCACACCGAGCAAGATTCATCTGCTTCGAACTTCACAGATTTCCAGTAATTATCCTTGTAGAATTGGGGAATTGTTGTAAACCCAAGCCGCAATTTTAATTCAACATCAAGTTTTGTTTTGTCTTTTAAGAATGCTCCACTTCTTGCTGCTGCTAGCACTCAGGCAGCGCCCTGCTTCTGTCGTCAGCGGCCCCGGTCCCACAACTATCCCAAATATGCCTCAGCACCATTTTCATTGCATTGTGTGGTTTCTCCATTCCTTCACTGATTTAGTCCAGGCCTCTCCTCGGGGCTCTCAGATAATGAAAACCATGTGAGAGTAAAATGTAATCTTCAAACGCGCAAACCAGTTTCATGTGCATTATCAGAAGGGAGCAAAACGTTGACAGTGCATCATTTGTCTCTACCGATAGGATCAGGCTGTTTTAATTGCTGGTGAGATAAAAAAAGATTAGAATCGCCATCTACATTAAAAAGAAAGTTAAAATTTGAACCTAAAAGCTTAAGTCCTGAAAACAATGGAAACACACTCCCCAAAAAGATATATATCTGTTTTATGCTACCTTAAGGTAGTTTTTCCTCAGATGTCAGCTGTGACATCCTGAAAATTTGTATCATAAGTTGACACAAATAAAAACCGCAGGTGGAGAAGGGCGTAGAGAAGAAAACAATCAATATGGCCTAACTTTAGCATGGAATTTTCTGGCTTTTTCTAGCATTACCACAATTTAAACTATTTTAAGCCCCCATACGGAGGAGCTCTTCTTATTTCACAAAGCAGTTTTACAGCATTTAACGGGACTCATCACAGACTACGGAAAACAAGCAGGCACGGGCCCTCCTTTTTTCAAAGGACTGCTTTTTTTTTTTTTTTCCTTCCCCCTTTATAAAAAGAAACCGTTAAAATACAGTTAACTTCTTAGTCGTCAGTCAGCCTAACAGAGCTGGCAATGCTCATCTGGAGATGCTGTGGCTCAAGGAAGGGAACAAACCTAATGCAGTACTGGGACAACCCAATGTCACAAAGTGAGCCCATTTTGTGATCCCAATGGGTAGCATGGGTTAAAAACATGAATCTGCCTTTTTTTTTTTCTTAAAGTAAAACCCAACAGATGATCCAGACCACCAAATCTTTAGAAAGCAAGGATGTTCTAGAAGAACACCACCACTTCTATCATAACCACCTGGGTTTTTCATGTGCACCTTGTAAAAACCTTTAATTACTTGTAAGATGATTAATTAAGCCTCACCACCACACTGGGAGGAAGATATTACTAGATTCCTTACAGCACAGCGTTGATTGGCTGAGTTCTGGCCTACACGTATGTTTTTGTTGCCACAACTATGTCACTCAGGGAATTGACTTCTTTCAATGTAACTATTCCAGCAACCACTCTAAAGCAGATGCAGTTACAGTAGGAAATAATTGTTTTTAGGTATATTACTTAGGAAACCTTGTGTAAACCATACCAGCAAAACTTCTTCCTTGCTAATATAAACTTCATCACTACTAGAAAGATTTTTCTACAATAACTGGAGGAGCAAAAATTTTAAGCATAGATCCTGCTCAAAATGGTTTTGATGGAGGTTCAAGGCCGGGCTGGATGAGGCTTTGAGCAACCTGGTCTGGTGGGAGGTGTCCCTGCCCATGGCAGGGGGGTCGGAACTAGGTGATCTTTAAGGTCCCTTCCAACCCAAACCATTCTATGATTCTATGTAGGCATCCCAGAACTTGTTCAAGCAGAAGGCAGGGGAACTTTCTGAGTATTTTCTACAGCTGGAGAAGATACCTCTGCAAGGTATCCCTAGCAGCTGCAGAAACAAAAAGTTAGAGCTACACAATATCCTCCTAACGAAGGAAATCTGCACGTTCATGTTTTGATGGTGCAGTGTCAGCAACTAATAACACAATCTTATGCCACTTAAGCACTGAGGTGTGCTAAAATGAACTTCACTGAATGCGCAGAAACCACAGGTAACACATTGCTCCTTAAGCACAAATCCAAAATAATTACCCTTGCCCCAGCTCCCACTGAGAGCCGTACTCAGTGCCGGCAGTGCTTGCAGCAGGAATCGCATTGAGCTCTCCGCTGCCCGAGGAACGTGACGGCGAGGGCCTCGCTCGGGCTGGAAGACCTGCTGTCCTGTGTCTCGCAAGGCAACACGCAGCTGAAGTGCTCCCTCCGAGCCCTCTGCCTCCCACAAGCACCATCTTGGGCCCTGATCTCCATTTCAGCCTTTTGACACTGCTCCACGGAAACGTCCCCTCCAAATGCCACCTGAGCAGTTTGGGATGGGGCCAGTGGGTTTCCCATACAAATTTTCTCCTGCCATCCCTGCTTCCCCAAATCAGAAATGCAGTGGTCTTGCGCCAGGTGTTAAATCCACTCTTCCCCCAGGGGTGCTAAGATTTTTTTTATTATTACTTTTTCTTTTTTTAAACAAGATCCGAGTGCTCCACAACCAATCCCAACTCGGCAACAGCAAAAGCTGGGTTTTTTTCACGTAATTTTTCTGCCTGCTCTCTACGGTTCCCTGATCTCACCCAAAGGAAGGGCGGAATAGACTACATAATTGCTCTCAGTCTCTTCAACTTTTATAATTCTGCAGTAAAAAGTCTTTCAAATTTGTTTTTACCCAATACGAGTATCAGCATTCAGTTGTGACGATTTCCATAAACTACAGATTACCAATTCCTTGTGCACCTCTGCAGGCCATCTTACAGTTTTTATGTTCTGTGTCCCCAGAAATATGGAGGAGGTTTCAGCTTTGTTTCTCTTCAAAAAGACAATGGGAAAACTAGGAAGATATGTTTTCCCACCCTGTTTTTCCCAAGTCCTACAACAAGACGGGCTAGCCCTAGTATGAGGCAATAAAATATGTTTCAGCTGGACAGAGAACCACCCAAATTAGAACAGCGGGAAAAGTCCTCCAAACCCTGAAGCAAACAAAGTCACTGAAATGTGGAATTACTTTCCTTGAGGGTTACAGTAAATAATCCTAAGAGATTAAGTAATTCTTTTAAAAAACAAGTTGTGTAGACACACAAAGCATTTTAAAGCAATCAAACATTACTGTGATACAGCTCTCAGACAAGATCTTACAAATGCAAATTAATTCATTAAACAAAAACTTAAATTGACTTAATTCACAGACATTCATATAAGAGAACTGCTCAATAACATCTTGGTCTACAATTAGACACTGTAAGTGCTTTGCTAATACAAATAATAGCAAGGCCTTTAAAAACCAATTTTATTAGATCAGTGAACTTTTTTATGGTTTAGACAAAGTCTTGGTTCTCTGTTCTAACCAACAGTGATGAACCTTACATAGTCCAAGAGCAGTTATCAAGAAAAACAACCAAAGACCTCTCCAAACTCCCAAAGATTTTCAAATATTTAGGGTTGGTTTTTTTTTTTTTAAAAAAAAAAGGTTATTTTAAGCTCAGACACAACCAAATTAGCCAACAGTCACTCTGAGAGACGATGAGAAAGTAAAAAAGCAACAAGTATGAATGGCAGTATTTATCTCTGAACCCCTTCTGCGGGACCAAGAATGCAGACTGTGTGCCAGTAAAATATGAGACGACTCGGCTATTAGACACAGGAGAGAGCACTCACTTTCCCAGCACTAAGCTAGCAATACAGGAGCCGCTCACAACAACGCATGACACATCGAACAACCATCATATGAAGGATGACCGCAACTCATGATCCCCAGGCGCTATGGGAGACTCCAGCACACGTTCTTCCTTCACTCAAGCTAAGCACCTCATGTAACCACTACTCTACTAAGACATGATTTTAAGGCTTTGCGAACTCTGTTTCCACAGGCCTTTTTATTTTGTTCTCAGTTTTTTGTTCTGTTCGCGACTTTTTCTTTCCCATTCCTATTCATTCCTCATTCACCAATTTCCCGCTTACATCAAATGTCTGGTTTGCCCGGAATGGCCATTTATACACAGGTGAGTTTCAAATCTATTCTTACTTAACAAATTATATCCAAGTGTCTAGGTAAACACAGACTTCATCAACCCTGAAAAATTCCTTTCACTTACAGGCATAGTAGGCAAGTAAGACAAATATTATATTGCTTACTTAAAAACGAATTGCTCCTAAGAGCTCCTTTACATTATTATTCCCCAAAGTTGTTCAGATTTTTTTTCTGCCTTGAAGATTACATTTCAAGGCTACTCCGGAGAGCCAAGTAATGTGCAAGGTTTGGATATTTGCTGACTTCAGAGTTCTCCATACAGTACAGTATTTTCACATGGATATAATTTCAGCATCAGGTCTGTTCAAAGCATGAACCAAATACTTCTGCAAAAGCTGAAGGTATGGCCGTGGCGTGGAGGCTGCAGCATGCAATTCTTCCTGTGGCCGGCACTGCATTCCAGAGCTGTTTGGGAATACGCTCTCTCCTGTCTAAAAGGGCTTAACAACTGAGAAGCTCCTGCAGCCAAACTGGACTCATAGGGCAGCTATGTGCCTGTTCTTTCATAAAGACAATGATCTAAAGCCTACAACATGACGATGCCATATATGGGGCACATACACAGAGAAGATCAAGCACAAAAGGTAGATGAAAGTCTAATCTAGAAAGTAACTTCTCATCAGAAAGTAAGACAAGCAAAGAATTCCTGAAAGCAGAAAATGAGCTTACAGAAATGGGTTGTGGCCCAGATTCAACACAATGGGCTAAATCATTTTGACAAATCCTCTGGTGCTTCCTGAAACTTTATAACCCCAGCAATAGGCAATTTGGAACACTTCTGTGAAGAACCAAGAGATCCAAGTCCTCTCTTGTATTTCAGCGGATAGAAGGAGAAAGAGAGCCTTCAGCCTTATTGCCAATCACCAAGAATGGCTGTTCTCACACTATTATAAACATTTGGTATCCATGGAAGGGGGATACCTAGCAGCAAACATTGGCAACCAAGGACATTCCACTCCCACTATATCGTCCACAATAGCAAGGAGAGAAAAAAAAAAATAAAATCCATAAGGCTGTTTCAATTAGGAAACCTTTGAGAAGACTTCTTCAAAAGTGAGTGTCTGAAAATACCTTGAAATATGGCAATGTGCAACAACAGTTAGATGGGGGAAAACAGGCATCTTTCTTTATTCTGAAAGCACTTACACTTCACCCCAAAGTGGGAACATGTAATAGTCCAAGAACTTTTTGCCAAGAACAAGGTCATAGCTTTCTTTTTAATTCAGAACAGAACCTAACACACACCATATTCTGCACTGAACAGAGAACCTCGTCATTTACAGGTGTTTAGAGCCAGGTTTTAGTTTAATACAAACTCTTAACACGTAAGAACTTTCTTATACTGGGCTGTCTTTCGGTCGGGTTACAGTTCTGCAGCTCTTTAAAAGCTGTCAGTAAGAATGAGGCAAGAACTGCAAAACGGAGTTCTGCCCCAAGAGAGGTATGAACAGATAAAATTCATTCACAGCTAAAAGTATTCATACATCAACATACACTTGGCCTGTTGATAATTCTTGAATTAAAGATTTCTGTATATACATTAATACAGCAACAACCCAAACCTACATCAGATTTTCCTCCATGTTAAGAAAATAAAGACTTTAACGACCTGAAATTTTACTTCAGCTGTTCATTCACTGTAGTAACAGTGAGCCCTAGCCGTGGACCAAGACATCATTTTGCTGGGTGCTATATAGAGTGAAATGGTGCAAGTTATTCCATCAAAAAACCCACCACCACCATTCCGCCCCCCCCCTCCAAAAGTCACATTACACTCATCTGGAGACAAAAGGAAGGGACAGAAGAGGGAGAAGCGTTTATGTTTTGAGAACTTGGGGCTTGCAAATTCTCAATTTCACTGTCATGATTAGGAAAACATGGCTGTAAAGCAACGCAACCTTATTTCTAAATAAACCAAAAGATGGTCCATCTGCTGCTGAAAGACAGGATAAAGAGAACAAGAGAACTATTAAATTACCTACACTTCTGGGATTCTTGCTATTCTTCTGCAAAGTGAATGGCTTATGCTAATCAGGATGCATCTGAAATACATCATTCAAGCCTTCTTGTACAAATATAGTTCTTATTTATCTAGAAAGATCCCCACCAGCTGGCAATGTTTGCATACAATGTTAAACCCAACTTCAAGAGCCCATGCATTATGAGTCATTTTACATTTCAAAACATTAGTTCTTTTAGCTATTCTTGAAAATGGTGTATCCCACAAGAAGAATTTTAGTGGAATTCAACAATAATACACTATGCTACCGTCCTACTTCCTCTAGCACAAAGAAGTTACAAGTTTTCTGTTGTTCAGTGGGTTTTTTCTCCTAACAGTGCTTTGCCTACAAAACATCTTTGGAGAAGGGACAAAAGGATTTGTACCAATCCCTTCTATAGGAATCAAATATTTATGCTATACCCTCTTCAAGCACTTTCATGTACTAACCTGTGGAATGTGATCTCCTGACCTTAACACTCAAGCACGTCTAAATCAGCTGCCCTTTGAGCTGTATTACAGACTACAGAGAATTTTTATACATTTGTATTACACGCATATGAAAAACTTGTGGCCCAGCCATGGCATTTGGTGCTACAAAGCATACATTAATCCAAAGTCACTCAAGCATGCTTCAGGAAAGAGCAATACTTTGATTCTCCTGTGTTTATGGCACAATCTGATGTTGTGTGTCACCATAAATAGGTAGAATCATGAACCATGCTATCAGTAGATTAACCAGCCATCACCATTTAAATGTGTCATGCCAAACAATGCCACAATTACGAGGTGCCAGCACCTCTGCAATCCCATGTCCCACTATATGGCCCATTCTGCCTACTGCACGCTGCCCGGCTTCCTTTCTGCCCCAGCCTCCTCCCCAGGACAGGCAGCGCTGCCTGCAAAACACCTCCAGAGCCAGAAAGACAAGGAGCTTGGGGGAAGACCAGGCGCTCCTTTCCCTCCTCCTAGAAATCCTACTCTTTCCTCAGAAAAGCGCTAGAGCAGAAACAAATCATTCTGTGTTGTTTGTGGCTCCCAGGAATGTTTTAAGGACAGGGGTTATGTTGCAAGTAAATGTCTTGGAGAAAAAGAGAGGGAGACCAAGTGCCCCACATGAACCTGCAACTTCAACTATGGGACAAATTTTTCTAGGGACAGCCCATGACCCTGCTCCTAGGGGGAGCAGTCACTGAGGTAACCCTGGTGAAAATCTGACCCAAAGATTTAACAGGGTCATGGTCTTGATGGTAGGGTCCATGTTTTTGTATCAGCCCTGAAAAAATGAC
Organism: Burhinus oedicnemus; assembly: GCA_008921705.1. Classification (NCBI taxonomy): domain Eukaryota; kingdom Metazoa; phylum Chordata; class Aves; order Charadriiformes; family Burhinidae; genus Burhinus; species Burhinus oedicnemus. Next base: position 643,344 of record VFFE01007686.1, on the reverse strand, counting down.
GTGACGCTGCCCATCACTCACGCAGAAGCAGCACAAGGGTGTAGGACAAGCTCGAGAAGACGGTTCTTGTGTTCTCACCCTGATTTGGCAGAAAGGCTCAGTCCTCAGCAAAAGTCAAGGGTAGCAGAAGAAAGTGAGACAGCAGCCAAAACCTACGCCATATCCTCTCCCCCAGGATGGATCCTGGCCAGCCACCCACCCCAGTCCCCTCGCAAGGTGCCCCGCTGGCTGTTACACCTCAGCAGAGACCGATGTGCCCTCAGTTCCCTGAGGGTCCCTCAGCTCAGAGCACGCTGACTTGCTGCCCCCTCCCCAGGGGAGGAACGGGACACCTTTTCCACCTTTTTTCCCCACAGAAACCCCTCCAGAGGAAGGAGGGGGGGGGGGGAAGAAAGCAGAACTGGGACCGCAACAGACCAATATTTAGCATTTCCTGTATCATCTACAGGAAAAACCCACGCAGTGGGGAAGAGCATGATGTCAAGGCTGGTTTCACCACAGAAACAGCCAGATCCTCCTGCTGGGGGATGTTGTGTGTTTTCACAGGGAACAATATAATCCTCCCTGCAAAGAGGAATCCTACGACCAGCCACACGGAATTCCACAGGTCCTTCCCTCGCACAAAAGACTGGTAGCAATGAAACTCTGGCCGTGGGAAGTGGGTATGCGGGTACAGAGCTGAGGGAGAAGGAAAATTAGAAATTCAGAGGGGTATTATCACTTGTAAAACAGCACACATTCAGCGCTTGGCCCCTAGCGAAAGGAGTACGCTACAAAATATGTTTCCCCGCACAGAGACTGGGCCTCCATCCAGTTATTATGTGCACATGTCCCTGCTGTGTTTTCAGGCTTACTTTAAAAAAAAAAAAATAAAAATCTCAAAACAAAGAAAACCTATCCTCATTCTCACTCTGTACAGTGCCAAGCATGTTCCTAGCCATGTTCATTAATCTGTTAAGGAGTGTTAATTATGGGTTCAACACTTTTACACCTTGTGACACAGCAGTAAAGCACTTAATGTAAAACAAATTCCAGTGTGAAACGAGAAAGCTCAACTGACTGTGGAAGCCCTGTTTGCACACGTGCATACGTAAATGCACATACGTGCTTCTCTGTGAAGCATGACGAGCAAAGACAATCTTGACACGTGGATTAGAAGCACAATGACTGCGATTATTTTCTCAAAAGAAAAGAGCACTGCAAGAAAGGCGGTTGCTTTCAAACACAGCCTGACACAAACCCACTTCAGCGACTTCCACAGAATTTTACTTTATCTAATTACACACAAGTACATCACTATTAATTTTGGCTATTTACTGCCAGTGGTGAAATGGGTGGACGAGCGGAGGGGTTTTTTTTCCAAGAATTCTGCAAGATGAAGAGTAATCTTTACAGGAGAGAGAAGTGATGGGCAAAAGCTGACAGAAGAGAGCCAGTCTAACTCCCAGGTTTAGGCTGCAAGAATGAATGCCGAGTCCCTTGCGCCATGAGCATGTCTCTTACCTACTGATCTGCTGAAGACAAAAGGGTTTTCTTCTTTTCAGAAACTGGACACTTGTAGCTCGTTGGGTCAGTCACACAAAGCTTCCCTGCTGCCAAAGGTACTTTTTTCCCCCTTGGGTTTTTGTTGTTGTTGTTTGTTTTTTTACCCCAGAGAGTAAAGGGCAGAACAGTGGATTCAGCAGGGGCAAAGGGTGGAATTTGAGACTCGACAGGCGAACTGCAGAGCTCTCTCTAAAAGATGTTGTATTTCAAGGCGCTTTCACTTGCAAATCCTTCTTCATCCTCAGTGTCAATAAAACTGGAGGGGGGAAGGGAGTAAACTTTTTTAACTGCAGAAATAAACCAAACTCCACAGGAAGGGGAATGTGCTATCAACTGGATTTGTGGCTCCACTTTTTCTTTTATTAAAAATAAATATACTTTCAGACAGGCAATCAAGATAGATGGGTAAAAATCCGGCACAGTCAGACAGGACCTGCCCGCAGTCCTTGGAAGGAGGCTAGCGGTATCTCAAGAACGGCAGAATAAACAAAAAGAAGGGAAAGTCTGCGTCCCGGTGGCGGTGACCCGGCGCGGGCTCCGCTGTCAGCGGCAGCGCCCGCGGCCCCGGCAGGGCAGGGCGGCCCTCAGCATCGCGGCCGGGGGAGGCTGCTCTGCTCCGCGCCGCTCCGCGCCTCCTTCTCCGCGGTTACCTGTGCGCAGCGGGGCGAGGCGAGCACGGAGGAGCCGCAGGACCGGACGCGGGGCTGGGGCGGCGGCGTCCCCCGGGCACACGCTCCCCGCGGCGGCGGGCTCACACCGGGGCGGGCGGGCGGACAGAGCAGAGCAGGGCAGGGCAAGGCAAGGCAAGGCAAGGCCGGGCAGCTCCGCTCCCTCCTCCGCCTCCTTCCGCCGGGCTCTGCGGAGCGGGCGCCCCGCGGAACGGCGCTCCGCCGGGGCGGGCAGGAAGCACCGCCCCGCTCCCGCCCGGGGACCGCCCCCCCCCGCCGCCGGCCACGCCCCGCCACGCCCCGAGTCACTTGGCCACCGGCAGAAGCGTTCGCAGGAGTCAGCCCCAGGGTCTCCAAAGCGTTCCGCTAAGTCAGGGGAGTTAAATGGGTCTGTAGCAACGTGCACCGGCCGAGGATCTGACTCACCCGCTTTTTGTTGGCCAAATGCTGAAAATAATTGAAAGCGCGGCAAGAACTGATCACGACTAACTGCATATAAGCAGGATATTAACGGAGTTCCCTGTATATAATGTTCTGCCTAAAACTAAAATATACATCACGTAATCTTCCAAGGCTCAGTCTATTGTAACAGTAAACATCCACCGACCTCTGGTACCCTGACGCAGCTGGATCTAACGGCGGGTGTGGAAAGGGGAGATGGAACCACGATTTTCACAGAATCATAGAATGGTTTGTGTTGGAAGGAACCTTACAGATCACCTAGTTCCAATGCCCCTGCCATGGGCAGGGTCACCTCCCACCAGACCAGGTTGCTCAAATCCCTGTCCAACCTGGCCTTGAACACCTCCAGGGATGGGGCAGCTTCTCTGGACAACCTGGGCCAGTGTCTCACCACCCTCACAGTCAAGAATTTCTTCCTAGTATCTAATCTAAATCTCCCCTCTTCCAGTTTAAAACTGTTGCACCTTGCCCTATGGCTCCACTCCCTGACAAAGAGTCCCTCCCCAGCTTTCCTGGAGCCCCTTTAGGTACTGGAAGGGGCTCTAAGGTCTCCTCGGAGCCTTCTCTTCTCCAGGCTGAACAACCCCACCTCTCTCAGCCTGTCCTCACAGCAAAGGTGCTCCAGCCCTCGGATCATCTTCGTGGCCCTCCTTGGACTCTCTCCAACAGGTCCATGTCCTTCTTATGTTGGGGGCTCCGTTTTGGTGTGTTTCATCATTTTACCACATGATGGTAGCATGTGGGAGATGCTAGCCACCTTCAGAGGTGGTTTTTGTTTGAAGGCTTTAGCGCCTGGAATCACGCTGTAGAATTTCAACTTAAAAAATAGTTTGGCTTTAAACATGTAACAACCCTTATAGAAAAGCGTGAACGTATCGCCTTTGTGCGTGTTTCCCCCTTCCAAGAAGGCCAGTCAAAGGATCCCAAAACGCTGACAAAAAGAAAGGCTTAAGCTAGTCGCCCTGTTCTGGAAGATCTAACAGCACTTGGTAATGGCAATAACGCAGTCATCTCTGCACTGGTACCAACCTCTGTATCAGAGAGGCAAAGTTCTTGTTCTGAAATGGGGAAAGCAACTTTAACTTCTCCTAGCCTGACACTAGTGGGGGGGCAAATCCCCACTCTACACGAGGCCCGAGACGTATTTGTGTACAAGCAATGGTACCTTGCCTTTCTCACAGTCCACCTCCTCCTCCGGCTTTGGCATACAATGCACTCGAATCCTGCCCCTGTGAGGTCCCTCCTGTCCACGAACTCTGAGCGACAGCTTCTACTTGTCTCCCAGCTCCCGCTCACTAACTTGTAATTTCAAGAAAGAGCAAAAGGAAAAATGAGAGAAGCTGTTACAGTGTGTCCATAGCTGCCTTAATACGCTAAGGCCTGACCATGCAAATAATCCCAGTTCGTTAAGGTTTGGCAATAAGATGACACCAGTTTCCAAAATGTGCAAGAACTGGTGACACGTCAAATCCTTGCACTGTGAAACTTGGCCTAGTGGAGTTCATTAGGGCTCTTCGTGTGAGAAGGGATAACATGATACTACCATTTACCTTTTAATTGCTCTAAGCAAACAAATCATTTCCAATGTTCCCAACTCAACATTGAAAAGAAAGATCTGGAAAAAAATTCAGGAAGTCAGATTTCAGAAATCCCAAATGCAGCATATATAAAAATCTTTTTTTTCCCCTCCTAGCTGACATTCATTCATTGGAACATTGCAGTGGAACAAATGCAGAAACACATGTAAACCGTTCATTAACATCCCATAACCTTACAGTTTGCAAATGAAAAAAAAAACCAAAAAACCACAGAACAAGCTAATGAAGCACATATTTGCTAAATGCTGGGGGCTGGAATTGTATGGGAAATATATAACTACCGTGCATTAAAGAGTTATAAACTATGCTTCAATCACACATCCTGTCTCCCTCCCACATGCTAAAAGAAAATAGTGGGGAGTAAAGAGAGAAGGTAGAGTCATCAGGAAAGTAAAAATATTGCTTAATGCAGACACTGGAAAGCAGCTAGCCTTGCCCGAGGCATATTAACCTCAACTCATCTGCCGCTGTTTATTCTACAGAGCACTAGCACTGCTCATGTTTAACCCACACAACCGGAGAGAACAGCTTTATCGGAACTGGAAAAGAACAAAGATGTATGAAATCCACATTCTCTTCCTTAAAATACTCTCCGCCTGCATCCTCCCTTCACCCGGCTCCCTGGCCAGCCCAGTCCTCAGGAGCTCCAGCACACATTTGAATGGCTGCCAGCGGAGGAAGCCAGCAGTTTCCATACACACATCACGCCACAATGTGGGAATTCAGGAAACAACACAAGAAAGGGGTTCCGAATAACTGTTCCAGCGTACTCGGGCCAATTTATGCAATCATACAAAGGTCACAGTAAATGTGTTAAAAAGCACAAAAGATAAACGCTGCAATGGCAACTAGTTCAAAGTAGGAAAATAAATCTTGGGCTTACGAAGTGTTTGGATGACCTGGAACTGCTCCACCTACAATTTTTTAAGAGGTTGTCCTTCACATTCTTTAAAATTCCTCCATCTTAAAGTTCCTCCCTCCAGGAACTGCTGTAACTCTGCTGTCCTTTGTCCACAGCAGCTGGAGCTCAGGAAGCTGCTGATATTATCCCTCATGTACAGAGAGAAATCACCGCTCAGTTCTGCGTCCATTCAGCGCAGCCGAGAGGGGTGTAAATTAATTTCCGTGGATCTCTGATCTCGGGCCAGTTTAACAGAGCTTTTCTTCTTGCACATAAAAATAAACTGTTAACGGTGCTCAGAAGTGCCATTTAGCTCTTGGGACCAGACAGGACACCCCCACCACCAGCAAAGCAGGGGGTTCTTTGTCTAGTCTGTAAATACGCTGTTGGGTGAAAAAATGGCCCTACAGTAAACAAACAGTAATGCAAGCAACAGTAAAAAAGACTAAGAAGAGGAGATGAGGCCAAGTTTACTAGGTGAGCAGAAGCAAGGAAAAGGTAATTCTGACAAGGGAGATTACTTTACCTTTCTTGCCATAAAAGCCAAATAGTTTGACAGGTATATTTATTGAAGAAAAGGAAGTAAATGAACAGATACATTAGGGGATACAGATCAAAACAAGATTAGAAGATTTCAAAACTGCCTAAGAATCACGAGAAACGTGTGGCAAAGCCACCAAGCTACAGGAGGGTTACGCAGTGTGTCCAAAGTCATGCTGGGAGTTCAGCCTAGATTTGCAGAGTCCCTGGGAGCCACAGGACCTGCCTTGCTGCCCGCAGTGCAGGGAACCTGGACATACAGCGTTGCAGCTTTTGCTGCCATTTTACCACCCGGGTGGACAAGCACCCAGGGCCTTCAGCGTGGTCATGGCCATTTTTAAGTTGTATTTAGAGGATTTGATGTTGCTGCTATATCCAGCCCCAAGCTGTAACAAACCCTGAAGGGCTTGCTCATGTCCTGCCATTGTGTACGGCTGGAGACCAGCTATGATTTCTGAAGAGAAACAAAATCTATTTGATAGACATGAGATTGAGGCATGAATTATAGGTAAAACCAGTTATCATTCACCAACAAATGGTAATGACAGGTATTCATAAACCAACACCACCAGAAATTACTACCATGAAACTTGACATGCTCGGGATCGCTTGAGAAATTCTACTTATCAAAACACAAGAGCAGGAATAGTTATGCATTATGTATTCCTCTGTCCTTCACTAAGAGTTTGCTGGGTCTTTCTGCACAAGTTTATTATGCTACCAATTCTATACAATAAAACTTTAATGACCACATAACTTCTGCGAGAGAAGTAATTGCTACAGAGACTTTTGCCTAGCCAACTTCATGTCCTGTCTATATTGTGATTTACACCGTAACATGGCTACTGCTCATCTAAGGTTTTGTACGCTACTGCGTGTGAAGATTTTTAAAAGTACGTCAGTCTGGACGGCACCTCTAATGGAGTGTAACTCAAGTTCAGCATGGTTCCTTGGGTGAAGAATGGGCCTGCACAGGAAGGGGGAGAAAAGGAACAGCTTACCACAGTGAAATGCAATATAGAGGTCAGCAGTGATGTGTCACCAGGAGTTGATTGATCAGGTACCACCTGTAAAGAGAATTATTCTAACTGCTGAACCTTGGCCTCTTTTTATGCAGAATTTCAGAAGAAAGCTGTGTAACCAGAAGAGTGATAAACAACTGCCAACTATGGAAAAACAAATGAAATGTTTCAGCTTTGCTCTAAACTCATTCACACCCCAGTCCCCTGGACTTAAATGTAGTTTTGGCAAAGTAAGGACAGCAGGGTTAGTCTGAACAAAGGGACTTCCTTACAAGACACCGTTCTTCTCCCAAAGAAGGGCCCGTAAGCCTTTAACTGATGTCTATTGTATGTTAACAACTTTGATGTACATTGACCATCTCCCTTGTTTTTCCGTACTCCTGCCTCTCATGCCTCTTTAAAAAGAGATGTCTCTTCCAAATCTGCTGAAATTAATTCAAAGATTCCCGCAGCTTTCAATGGATTTGGATCAGAGTGAACTGTAAGAGTAAGGCACGGAGGCCCTGCACTTCACCACAGTCTTTGTTTGCTCTCGATGACTAAAGAATGTATGAAATCACAAGAGCGCGAGATGTACGACAGGTTCTGCAGCAAAAAACAGATTTGATAATCCTGATATTTCAATGACCATAAAGATTAAGAGGGGAAAACCATGGCTGATTTGAAACCCAAAAGCCTAACCTCTTCAAAGTCTCCAGGACTTACAATGGTACAACTGTATTGATAAATAACACGGGGACAGCAGAGAGGGAGTGCTTTTTGATTTAAAGCTTTTGCGACTCGAACCAGGACGAATATTGATGTCAGAATCAGACTCAGAACTGAGAAATGAAAGAGGCCTAACCAAAAGTAATCTTTGGCTGGAAGCAACCTTCCGTTGCCTGGGAAGGTTAAAAGTCTGGTCTCAGTGAAACAATGAGCGCCGTATAGATGCTAGAGCACTACTGACTGTAGGAGCAGGGACATCTTCCTCCACTACATAGAAGATGTACTGGATAGTAAACAGAGTATTTTGAACATGAAATTAAAGAAGAGAAATGAAAGGAGAAATAATGTTATGTACATAAAAGGTCAAATGCATTGGAAAGAAAAAATATGAAATTCTGTTAAATAATTGCTTCAAAAAGTGGCAATTATAATTTATCTGAGCACATAGTTGTGCTCCTAAAAACGATCTTTCTGCTGTAGTAAGCTACAAAAAGATTGATAATTAGAGACAGCAAGATATCAAGTTACAGATAATTGATTAACATTTCATTTTCACAGGAACGAAAAACTAAAAATAGAGTTATGGAACGAAGTCTGATTAAATTTTACAATCAATTTCAGAAGCTGCTGCCACATTCTGGAAGAGCACCAGCACTCTCTGCTGGTGATCTTTGTTCAATAGTTATCTGGAGGAAAAATGAGGAATGAAAATGCATTATGTTTTTCAAATGGAATGCCATTTTTGTTTTAAATGGATGATCAATTAGATCCCTATCAATTTAGCAAACAGCAGCTCTAGGAGCTAGTTATGTCTTTGGAAACAATACAGTCATTACTAAGAAGTGTATTTACTATGGCCAGCCATCATTCACTGGAATAAATTTCACTGTTGCAAATAAACATCTGATGTTTAATGCTTCTCTCTGCAGAAAGCACTTCTGCTGTGCTGTAGCACAAAGAGAAGCTGGTGTGAGAAGTTCCCATGATGCCAAATCCCTTGGCTCCACCCTGACTTTCCATCAATTTTAGAGCTATGCCAAGAAAAACAGCTCATCCTAAAAAAAGTCCTAGTATAACACCAACATCTTCCCCTACAGTAGTCACCGTGGAAATGCTGCTATGTTTTAATCAAAGCAAACCTGCTCCCAGCCCTGTCTCTGTTACACTCTTTGCCAGGAAGCTGCAAAAGCTTTGACTCCCTCTCCCCAGCATGCACCCAAGCCTTGTCCACACGCCTGGTGGATTACTTTACCGCATCTGGGCCAGAGACTGAACTAGGACAAACACATCAGGAGCAACAGAAAAAAAAAAAAAAAAAAAAAAAAAAAAAAAGCCAAAAAAAACCCCCCAAAAAAACAAACCCAAACCCAAAGTACCGAAGTGACAGCTGTCCCAGTTTCCAAACTATGCACAGATCAGGCATCAGTAAGAAGGGTTAAAGACTGGCAAATTGAATCCATGTGCAGCTCAGGAAAGTGTGGGAAACAAAAGAGACAATGTGAGTTAAGGACAGAGTATTCATTAGCAAGGGCTCAAGTTTCTTGGCTTTTGCCGGTCTGCTTCCCAGTGGCCATTTTTCAAGGTAGCTTTTTGTTCTTTAGTTTTGAACACAGTCCTGGAAAGACATTATACTCTTTCTTAGCTAACGAACTAAAGCTCAGTACATCTTGAACTGCTTAAAATAATTTCTCTTTTTAATTCCCTAGAGGCAAGAGGGGAGAACAATGTCAGAGATGTTTTTTTTCAGCTGGGCTACAGTGGGCTTTGGATCAGAGCTTTATATGACGTATCTGATCCAAAGACCTCAGACACCTTCATAAATACGCATTTACACTGTGGTATTAAATGCATAAAGAAATCCAATAGTTTTTTTTAAAAAAATACATGAGACTTCATAATGCAGCCCTATCAATTTGAGTCCGAGTAGGGCCATTCCTGGAGAATGGCTGCCAAGCTCCGAGCTGCTGCCCCAGCTCAGCTCTGCATTGCTGGGGCTGGACCTGGACCTGCCATCCCTCCCTTTCAGTGCCGGCAAGACACTCAGCAACGCGTTAACAAGGGTGGCTTCAAACTATTTGGGATGCTGAAGAGATTCAGTTCACAGCAGCAGCATTAGGTTGGAGAAAGGGGTCCCAGTCATCCATAGGGAGAGGCCTGGGATCTCCAGTTTTTCCACTTGAGGAGCACAGTCAGCTCTCATATCAGGTGGAGCGTGCGGCCACGGCTGAATTAAATGATGTGGGAGCGTGAGTGATACCAGCGAGGGCCCAGTGCTCCCAAAGCCCTGTGGTAGGTCTACACGGTAGGTCTACACCTCTCCATCACATGGGAGACATCCAGAGCAAGACTGCAAATCCCCTGGTGCCTAGGGCCAGTGTTTTGAAAGCAGCTCCATATCTGGTAGCACATAAATACAACCTTAGGATCTGCTTCATAAGGTTCCTAAATATAGGCTGAGTCTTGAAAATCTGACATTTGCTTCTTCAGAAGAATCTGAATTTTGGTAATCCTGGGTCTTAGAGGGGAACTGATTTGCTGCTCAATCAAGAAAAAGCAGCAATTAGGGTGGAGTTCCGGAAAAAGCAATTGAAATACCATGTCAGAAATTGAAACCCAGCATCTATTTCACTGTTTCAGTCAGTAGATATATTAAGTGTAGCAAGATACACAGCATTTTGACTATTTTACTTCATGAAGTAAAAAATGGGAAGAACAGCTCCTAAATTAGAGTAACAGCTAAGAGCCCTAAAAGGAACAAACACAGTGGCAAAAAAAAAAAAAAAGTGAGTTTTAACATAGTCGTAAGTCAAAATCAGAAATAATTGTTCTAATGCATTCTGCTCCTGACAAATCTCAACTTCAGAAGAGCTTCACATCGGCAGAGTCCCAAGGAACTTTTTAAGCATTCAGGGATCACTGACACTTGGCTGAGTGGGACAGAGTGACAGCCAAATGCCAAGCAGAGCGCTCTAAAACACTGCGTGAGGAACAGAGATTCCTGCCTAAGGGATCAGAGCAAGTTTCCCACTGTAAAAAAAGACAAAAGGTTTCAAACCTGAAGTTCTCTACTTTTCAAGGAAGTTAATATTTTGGACATGACAGGACCCAGATCACTGATCTACAAGGAATGAGAAGATGCTAAAAGCCTTGAGAACTTGAGTAACTACAGGAAATTAACATGATTACTTTTTTTTATTATTATTAACTATACATGCCAGACTGCTCTTAAATATTCTCTTCCCACACTCATACCCACACCTTTACCTTCGTACCATACGAATTCCGTATTCAGCTGTGTCCCTTGATCATTAATGCAGACTCCTAAGCTTCAGACTTCAAAGAAACGCACGCGTAAGAGTCACAGGCACAGGACTGGAACAGCGTCAAAGCCTCCCTGTGCAGGAACCTCGATCTTCTGTTTGACTTCGCTGTACAAATATCTCGTTCTATCACGACTAGGAAATTCAATGATTTATGTAGGGCTTCCCACAGATTAAGTTAATAAGGGAACCCAGCAGTGCCTCATCTCCTTCCGCCTTCCAAACACTGGTAAATGAAAGGAAATGGGAATGTCTCCTGGGGTAAGGGAAAGACGTGAGCGCTCTACAAATGTGCAAGGGAAGAAACCAAAGGCTTCATTGTGTGGATATGCACTTCTCCAGGAACCCTCTCCCCTTCTCCTCCCTCCCATAAGTGGCATATGATAATGTTCTTCGGGAAGCTTGGTTCAATTGCAAAGCCTCACCCACACCACACCGATCGTCACCTAGAACGGTGGTGTTTTAGTTTTCTTCCTGCTTTTTCTTTTATATTTTCCCTTCCTTCGTCCCTCCTCCCTTTCTTCTGTTCTCACCCTCCCTCTTTCTGCTGCTCAAAATGTCTGCACTCCCTGCTTCCTTATTTCTGTAGGTTCCCCTCTGTCATTTGTAGTACATTTCCAGTATCACCAGCATTACTAGGAGCTCCAGTCATGCCTTACTAGTCAAAGCTTCCAGCATATGAGACTGCATTACAGTTTAACACAATACAAATGAAGAAATTACGGCACAGATAGATCAAGATATAGGTCTCTCCAAGACCCTAAGGGACTTCGGGACTCATTTTAATGTAACTTGCAACCAACATCCCTTTGAGTTACATTTGAAAATTACACCAGCGTTCCCTGGCCGAGATTAAGCCTCATCATGAGACAGTCAGAAAGGCAGCCTGGCCTTTTTCAGCTTTACTTCTAGCTGCTCGTATATCACCAACTTTCAAGGAAATTACCCAACACCAAACTAACACAGGTGCAGTTTCTTCAGTGGTACAAAAGCTGCTATAGGTCATCAGATTCAGGCATTTTTCATCGACAAAATGGTCTACGCTTGCTCTGAGCTAAGTTAGACATTACAACGGTAAAGTGTGAGAAGCTGTTGTAGATAGACACAAAGTGCCTTATGATCCCTCATAAAACACTGGGTTAAAGTGACAGTACTGATGCTAGATGGTGTTACAGAGCAATGATTTACTTACTGAGAAGGTGAACTATAAAGCCAAACTCAGGAATTTCTCTGCCTAATGAGAATGTTGCAATTAGGTCATCGCTGAACACTGCGTAACCACAAATCGGAGCAAAAACATTCCCACAGAATAAGTACTATGTGACAGCAGGTATTTGGAATGAGAACAAGGATTTCATCCACGTAGCCCGCCTGCTGAATTATGTAGATAAACAGCGGTCCTGAGATAGTCAGCTTCCAGTGGGGACATGCAGGTGTCGGGATACACGGACCCAGTTTAGCCCTAGCAATCCAGAGCCTAAACTCCCAAACATCGAAGTTCATGTCCAACTTTGATGAAATTTGACAAAGTATTCAGAGCAAGTTTCGGGGTCAGAATTCTATTTAGGTCATGTACAAACTGGATCCAGGCCACAACCTTCTTTGTATCTTCTGGACTCCAATTTGAGCAATGCTTCTAATTTCCAATAACTATTTCTGCTAAAAACCTAAATTAGTTCTACGCCTAACCTTGCTCAGTTCAGGCTGTACATTTTGGTAAACTTCTGAACACAAGATCTTTATACAAATGACACGATGAGGGGCTTTAATAGGAGAACATCCTCCAGACTGCTTTTGGTCGCTGAAACTCCCTGACCTTCTCCCTGCCTTGGGTCCCGCACAGGCGCGTGGAAGTACCTGCTGTTGGGGCAGACAGGTCAGGAGAGTGAAGATTTGCGGGTTAATGGGATACTGTTCTGATCAGGGAGATTAGGTTACAAGGCCGTGCCTTTGAAGACTGGCTTCTTCAGTGTGGCACTCTGGTTTACGACTGGGGATTTCTTTTAATTAGATTGTACTCTTAATTATTTATGACCCATATTATCTGCAGAAGCTGCCCAAAACCTAAGCCTTAATAAGGATAATTGGAATAATCATATTTTTACCTCTTTTGTAAAGCACCTTGAGCCTCACTGATGAGAAATGCTAGGACAGGATTAGATGCTTAATGAAAAATTATCATTAAGAAGTGGAATAAAAATGAAAAGTGAACTAAAATGGAATTTGCTATTTTCTACTGCATTAGGGCTGAATTGAGGATCATTTATCAGAGGTGACACTGAAAATTTAAACCTAAAAACAGAATGGGGATCTTCTTTATGCATCTCACGATGGGAGATTCCAGGCGAGGATGCCAAGGGCCAGAGCCTGGGCCCCAATGTTGTGAGAAGTCAGAACAGCCCCCCAAGAGCCTGCACTATGGAAGTCCAAGACTATCCTACCGTATCCTGGTGATTCAGTCAGTTCTTGGCTACTGTCCTGCTTTGAGCGACATGGGACTAATTTATCTTCTAATGCTTGGAAAAACTGTACTTTTAGAAGACTCTAGTGTCTGAATTTGTGAAAATATTTACTTTATAGGCAGCTATGGTATGCAGGTTTCAAGATCTCAGTGTTTTCGAGCTCGCCAGGTGCAGGGATGAGGAGGAGCAAGACCCAGGCACTTGACCCAAGCTGGCCAACAGGATTATTTCATACCATGAACGGCACACTCAATATAAATTATAAAGTTTGCTGTGAAGTGCTCTCTCTCCCTTGATGGTCGTGGTCCAGAGAACTTCTTGCCCCGGTGCCAGACCCCTGAGCCCTCCCCTTCCTCCCGAAGCCGGAGCGCTCACAGTGTCCGACATTTGCTGTCCACTGCTGAGAGTGCACAGCTTCCTACTGATAGAGTTGGCTGAGTATGATCCTCATATATTTTATATTGCTATCGGGATCAATACTGGTTCTTTAGTGTTATTAATGTTAATTATTTAGTATTATCCTATTAAATCTATTTATATTTCAACCCTCGTGTTTCCTTGTTTTTCTCCGGTTCCCCTTCCGGGTGGGGAGGGGTCATCGGATGATAGAAAAATTGTCTAAACGACAATAAATTGTTGTTTCTCAAACCATAACAGCTATGTACAGCATCAAGCAAAAGCAGTGGGTGTTTAAGGTCACCTAAGTTCCTGTGTCCACCACAGCTCCTCCAGAGTACAGATTTGGCCTTCCAGCCCTCACCTTCCTCAAAAAGCACCCTGGAATTGAGACAGATGGGATCTGTGCTTCTGCTTCGACCATGTGGTAAATTTCACGGTGAATATTTATGGGCCTACCTGAATCAGTCTGCCAATGAAAGGCATAATCTTTCAACCTGCGGGCAGACCGTGAAGTAGTTGCGGGGATGGCTAAACCCAGAGCCTCAAGGGGCTGGTGGGATCCCCACTCTCTAGAAAGCTTTTAACCCTTTGGGGGTTATCACCCACAGACTAGCATTTTGTTCTCTCAGAGGTCAAAGCAGGAGGATTTGGAGTCACTTCTGCTTAATTCAGAGTTTGGGCAGAGGGGGATCAGCTCCTGCGGGTGTTTGGGGCCGGCAGGGACGGGGACTATGTAAGGAAGAGGAGGGCAGAGCAGGCACCATCTCTTGCAGCTGTGGCAGGGGCAGAGGCCCCGGACCTCCTCTGTAGGTAAAAAAACATCCCCTTGCATTACCTAGGCTTGAAAACGGACCTGGGAAGGGGCAGGACAGCTCTGCTCTCTCCTTCGCACGGACCCCTCTGTCCCCACTGCAACGCCCATCAAACAGTCCCCATCGCAAGCCCTCACAGCCTTCTCCTCGCCTCGCCGCTTGCCCATGAGGAGACTTCCCCGAGACCACCGGGGGTGCCTGCGGCGACCCCCAAATACTGGACGCGGCCCCGGGGTTTGCGGGCTGAGCCCCAGAACTGCCCCCACCACCCACCCACCTCACTCGGGGAAGGAGACGGTCTCCGTGAGGGCAGCGCAGAGACACGGGAGCCCCCTCCCCGCCTCGGGGGAGCCGCGGGGCCGCGCAGCCCCGTCCCGGGAGGTGCGAGGCGGGGGCAGCGCGGGGGTTTGGCCGGCATTTCCCTCAGGCTGGAGGCGCGGGCAGGAGCCCAGGCGAGGGCCGGGGCCACCGCGGCCGTTAGGCGGGAGCCGGCGCGGCGCGCCCCCGCCTCAGCAACCCCTCCGGCGGCGGAACCCCAACGCCGCTCCCCGCTGCACCTGCCCCCGAGCCCGGCATCCCGGCCGGGCAGGGCGGCCGCGGCTCCCCCCCATCCTCGTCGCCGGGAAGGGCGGGGGGGGCCGGCGGGGCAGCAGCCGGCCGCGCTCCCCTCACCCAGCCGGCCTCGCAGCGGCGGCCCGAGCCTCCCCCCTCCCCTCCGCACCCCCTCCTTACCCCGCGGGCGCCTGCCCCGGCGGCCGCCCGCTCATCCATCTTGCTCCTCTTCCCTCCGAGGTGACAAAGCCGGCATGGCAATGAGAGACACCGAGGAGCTCTGGGAAGTGCCTACCCCAGATTCAGTTATTAACTTTCAGCAGGCGGTTGCAACTACGGCACCCGGCATCCCCCGCTGGGCCAGCGCCTGCAAAGGCGGCCGGGAAGTGTAGTCCGCCCGCCCCGCCGCCACCGCCGCCTCAGCGGGTCTCACCGCCCGGGCGCTGAGCGGGAACGCAGCCCTCGCTACGCGGCCCTGGGGCGGGGAGCCGCCTCCTTCGGCTCCTTTCGGTCCCCACGGCTCGGCCGATGGAGGAGAGGTGGTACAGGCGGGTGCTCCATGGAGGCAGCTCCGCTCCAGCAGGCCTGGGACCCACAGGCGTGTGGGGGCTAAAGGAGAAAAAGTCCTCCGTGAAAGCGTGTCTGGGCTGCGAGGCACACCGAGGCGGGCAGGCGTCAAAGGGAAGGCACAGAAAAAGAGAGGGTGGAGGTGTTCATCCTTCCCTCCAAGAGAGGGGGATGCCTTCCCCACCGGCATGGCGGCACTCACAAAATGGCCGCTGCCCACAGGAGGCCCCGTGCCTTGGAAAGGCAGAGCCGTGGCAAGAAGTTTTGATGTTTTAACGCCAGCCAGACCTGCACATATTAAGGATGTCAACATTAAAGATGTCCTGGGCCCCCTCTGCCACATCAGGGCTGATATCCCTGCACGTGGCTGAGTTACCAGTGCTACAGAGCAACTGCCATTTTTACAACTAACTTGAAATTTCAAATACCGTTGATCGTACGTTTTACAACATGGAAACACTTTCTCTACCTCCTGCAGTTAACAGTAGATTGTAAATTATGCAGGGAGACACTAGTATGAGAGCTCATGTATTTTGGCTTAAGAGGAGCTTATTTCATTGACAACAAATTTGAAGTCTTTCATGTTGAAATTTTTTTTTATAAGCTCAGCCATGAGGATTTAAGTTCAACAAAAAACCCAATAAAAATGTAAAAGCAGAACCATCCAAGATTCATGTCTAGAAAAGCTGTCAGAACACATGCAAAAATAGTCTAGGAAGACCAGTGTGACTCCAGAGGATGTCAAATTTAGTGAGAAAAGGAACCTCTAGATGCCTTAAGAGTATTTTACCACTGCAATAGCCAGGTAATAGCCAGGTGCTAAAAAAATATTAATAGGCAAAGCTTAAAAAAATATCTGGAAACTCTGTAATCAGCTGCTGGTCATCAAGTGTTCAGCTCCTGCCGCCTCACCTTGAGATGTTTCATCCATTTTTCTGCACAACCTGTAAAGCTGAGTATCTCTGTGGCCTTGCTGCACAAGGTTTGCTATGTTGAGCACACAGACCTGAACATCGCATTAGTTAAAAGAAGCCATGAGGAAACAAAGTGACAGTTTAAAGATGTGAGTAGCAAGCATCCAAAGTCAGGTGGAAAAATGTAAGTGCAGACATCTGTGTTCATGGAGCATTACTACTCCTTGCCATATTTGGTTACAGATAGCTTTGTTTTGTTGCTTTCGATGAAGAGGGGAAAAACCCCAGCAGAGGTAGTGGCCACACAGCAACCTTTCACTGTAAAGACCAAGAAAGGAGCTATGGAGGCAAAGTCTGTTATTGCTCCATGGGAATCCAGCAGCACGGGGGTGTAAGAGTGACACTAAAATGGGCTGTGCTGTCACAAGGCCTTGTTTGCCAGAGCCAGACAAGAACGATCTGTTATAAAACATGGTGGAATGTTTGTTTTTGTAGTACTGGATTTCCAAAATCCATAGTCTTTTTGTGGCCGACAAGCTCAGCTCCTTTCTTTGCCTCGTTACTGCAGCTGTCGGAGGTCTGCACCCCTGCCTGGAAAACATGAGCAACAGCGAGAAAGCAATCCTAGCAAAAATCTGCATCATTCATGCGTAATCAGACAATGCTTGGGAGATTTACAAAGGAGGGGAGGAGGAGGAGAAAACCACAGCGCTGCAGTCATTTGCATTATTTCTAGTTTCTTTTCTTTGCAATAGGCACTTTTAGCTTTAAAATGTAATGGGTATATAATCCCATACACAGCTTTATACACACTTCAGCGTTACTGGGTTTTAATTCGCATCCCACCGTGACCGAGTAAAATTTGGCAAATAGGCTGCATCTGTTTATAACACATGCTTTCATTTTGTTCTGGTAATATTATGTATGTACATAAAAAATGAACTTAAAAGCATACGCTGTGTTGTGGCTTACTGCTTACCTCAAAGATTCTCTCCATAGTTCGTCCTGGCTGCTTTATACTATTCAGGCCATGCAAAACCTCCTGGGAAGCACCCTGACAATACTGCTGGAAATTCATGAGGAATAAAAACAGGCAATCGCTGCTTTACATCACTTTTCTCCAGTCCAGCAGGAAGATACACAAGCAGTTCAGCTGGAGCACTGCATCTTCTTACAGTTCTTACAAGCAGAGCCGTGACTGCTAACATAATCCAGAACATACTTTTGGATGCTCAGAAGTCAGTCTGAGTTTGAAGTAGTCCTGAGTTTGGTTTAGAGCCACCCTGTGCTCACATCCAGGTCCTGCAGCAAGCATAGAAGCCAACGCGTGACACTCAAAATGGAAATCCCAGCTTCACACATTCGCACCGCGTTGGTGGTCCTCCACTGACAATACTTGCGGTTCTGCAACGTGCTTAAGCCACACACACAAGCCCAGTTGTCCAACTGGGTGGTTTTACTATGTTAGTTTTACTGCTTTTAGGACCCCAAACTGGAGCAAAGGTGCACTGCAGTTCTGTTTGCCCGTGACTCAGATTTTACCTGCCTCTGTCTTCCAAGTTTCCCCTATATTCAGATTAGACACATTAGTTGCCTACGATGAGGCGAGCTCTCTACACAAGAAACACTTTTAAATCTGGACTTTTTTTACTGGACTTGCACATTCAGAATTTCATCTTACTTTATTACTTGATGGCATGGAAGTTTTAACATAACAGCACACCTGTAACAATTTACTTCCTTACCAACAAAGTTCACTTTGATGATGACTCAGTGCTTATAGATTCACTGCACAAAAATAAAAGGATATTTACAAATACTGTAAGTGGTGCAGAAAGGAAAAGTATCTCCAACTCCTGATGCTAGGAAGAAGATGTTTTAATGTAGACCATTATAAAAATTGGAAAGAAGGACCATATGCAAACTGGGAGCACTTTAAATATGTTTATTCAGCAGCTATTACAATCAGCCTCCAAAAAACTGGAGTCCCCTCTTGTTTCTGAACCGTGTCAAGTGATGAAAATGCCCGCTAAGAACATTGAAGCTACACAGTGCACTCCTTTCTGAGAAACAGACGTGTCTAACAGGGATTAATCTCTTTGAAAAGGCAAAATATAAATATATACACTCTAAATCCACAACGACAGTTTAAACTCACTACGTTAATTCAAGTGGGATAACAGTGGACAAATCCACATCATGTAAACTGCAGTCGTAAAATATCTCTGCTGTCTTCTCCTCAAACCCTGTCCAGTTTTGGTTTACATTCTGTGATCTGCCTGTCGCAGAGTTGAAATACAGAAGCGCTGAAGTGTTGAATCTCAGGGGCTGTGCACAGGACCGGGAAGGGGGGCGATACTCTGTTTTCTACACGTTGCTCAAGGCATCCACGCCAGGAAGAACCTTACCTGTTAGCAGTTAAAAAATAACCAATAAAGTTAAGAACCCCTCTGCCCTCAAACAACTAAGCTTTACACTTGCGATTGCAACATTTAAATGTATATATAACACAAAAAATCAGAAATTATAGGTTAAAAACGCAAGAGCTTGGTTCTACAGGCACTCCTGTTGACAACCGTGGCTCTTAAGGCATACGGGTTAAACTTAAACTGTTCCACGCAGTAAATACCTTTCAGGGCTGGAGTGAATATCCAGTGCACAGCTGCACTCCTATGTCAGCAGACATTCTTAACGTACCACACTCATGAATTCTCAATTAACAATAATGGTAAATTTCTATCCAAGTCTCTGCTAGGGTCAGATCCAAACACCTAAGATCTTTTTCCATTAAATCTGATGGCAAAAAGATTTTTTTGATTGGATCTAGGGAGTTGCTGCATACTTTCTTCAATCCCTAGTGGCATGTAAATAGAATTTTGGAGTGTGTGGTGGAAATTTTAAGAATGAATTAAGAAAAAGAATGAAAGCCTCCTACAAGTCTCAAGTCTTTTACTGGGACTAAAACACCCAGGTCTAGATACTTGCAAGCCTCATTCCAACTGATGGAAGCAAGGAATATGCTCATCTTTGAGGATGAGAGCCCAGATTATTAAAGTGCAATATTTTCTAAAGCATTTTTAACTTTTTGTCCTACTTTAATAACGAAGGGAGTCCATTCTGGTTTTGTCTTTTTTCCTTTCCCCTTCAGAAAACCTACCTTCTAATGCTCAAGCTGTGTGGCAGTACTGAATTTTAACACTGTTCACAACTCGCTAGTTTGCTGGGAGTTTGGAGGGTGTTTTTTTGCCCCCCTTTTTTTTTTAATCTTCAGAAGCTTTTCTAATTAGCTAGACTTCCGTTACTTTTAAAAGATCACACACACAAACCCACATTTTGGGCCAAAACTTAGACAAGTTCATCCTTTCGAATAAATTGGGTGCACAGTGTTTCCTTCTAGCCATCTGCATTCTTTCCCTTTACCATCACTCCCTAGGCAACAGAAACAAAAGCTCTGTCTCACGTATAACTGCTGGAAACTAACAGCTGCAATGCAGTTTATTGCAGTTTCTCTTCTACAGAGAAGTTGACAGCATTAGATAATTTACACATATTGGGAAACAGCTAATTACCAGAGGAAATGAAAACTCATTTAGAGTACAATGTAACTCATTAGAAGAATCCTGTACATTCTCACCATTTTGAATTCAAGGTACCCTCATGCAGGTTTGTAAGTGATCACTAGAGGGCTCCCCACAACCAGAGAATTTCAAACAATGCGCTGAAAAGGAGACTTCTGGCAAAAATTCGAGACTATTCCGATGAAATTTCCCTAACAGAAATTGGGCATTTTAAACAGTCTGGTTAGCATGTCTCAGGGGATCACCTACAAAAGAAAGCCCGCTCTCAAGGCCGTTTTATCTTCTATTCCAGCATTTTTGCTTTCTGGGAGTGGCAGCCTGTGCTGTTTGCAAGAATACTCCATTTTCTTTCCTCTCTTCCTCTAGGAGGACTACTAAAGAAGAGCAATGAGGAGCTCATTGCTCAAAAGCTACTGCAACTCCCCATGATGGAACAGAAAAGACATTCATTCTATTGTTGTGCTTTCTTGAATCAACACACAGTAGAGCACCCAGAACTCCCCAATTTGCTCAAACGAGTTAAGATAAAAAAACAGTTACCCTCTAGCAGTTCCAGGCTGGCGCCACCACCCGTGCTGACATGGCTAACTTTATCCTCAGTGTTCCACTTTGCACAGCAAGTAGCTGTATCTCCACCACCTGTAGTACAAAAAAAAAAAAAGAAAAAAAATCAATGAGACACACAAGAAAGTCAAATTTTGTTCACCTTAAGGGCCATAGCCTTGCTACGGGCTGGGACTGCTCCCAAATACTCAGCATTAGTACATACACCAGTTTTTAAAGCTGAAGGACAGATGAAAACACAAGGAAAGAAAAATAATTTGATAAGTATTTTTAACATAGTACTGGCAAGCAGAAGCTTCCTTGTTTCATTTAGAAAGACCAGAATACATACAACTACTTACCAATAATGGTGATGCTGCCCTTTCCAGTTACTTCTACCACTTTGTCCATCAGTGCTTTGGTTCCTTTGGCAAACTTGTCCCACTCAAAGACACCAACTGGACCATTCCACACAATTTGCTTGGCTCTTCCCACAACTTCAACAAACTTCTTCACACTTTCTGGGCCACAGTCCAAGCCCTAAGACAAGAAAGGGAAGCCACAGATATACTTACCGCCAACCCTCATCTCAAGTCACCAATGTCTAGCTGGGATCCTCGGAAGCTTCCCCCTCACCCCCAGATATGAAGGAAGAGTTTCTCTGTATGCACTGAATAGTGAGGAACAGAAAGATTTGCCAGCAGCTGCTGCAGTAGGATGGAGTCTGGTGTGGTATGTATCTTCCAAGTACAAATAAGTCATTGTTAAATCAATGTCAGATGCTTGAAGCCTTAGTTAGAAACTTTTGCCAACTCTACTTAAATTCCAGTCAAATAAAAGGGATTTCTCCTGCATTCAGATCTGAAGGTTTTAGAAGAATTTTGCTGTTTTAATCCAAATCTCACAAAAGCTTCTTTAGACTTAAAAATTCAGGACAAACAACAAGGCTTCAATTTCATTACACTCTACGCAGCTTGAATGCCTTCAGAAACATTTGCAAAGGATCACAGTTACTCTTTCTACTCTTTTAAGAGGTGTTCTTCCTACCCGGTTGCTGCCTGTTATTCTTTTAGTCCCTTGCCTATTAAAACCTACCATCCAGCCAGCAGGAATGCCTGAAGCCACCGTGGCTTCCCCAGTCTGTGCATGCTCATCAAATTTGTCTGCGGTGACGAAGTCAACAGGCAGAGTAATCTTCACACCGTTCTTCTCTGCCTTGGCCATCAGATCCTTGACAATTTTTGATCCCTCTTCATCAAACAGAGAGTTGCCAATCTAGAGAAATTATTTGGGAAAAGTGAGAGGTGTTTGTTTAGCTACTGGTCATTACAGAAGAGAAAAGCAGTAGTCAAGCCAAACTTTTCAGGCAGCAATTCTGGAAAGACTGTTTTCTTAACGCATATAGCTAGACATAGGCAGTAGTCCAGTTTTTGCAAAGTGATTGTCAAGTAACTTCTCAGCGCTCCCTACTTTTGCAGAGAGTCGAGACAGCCAGTTCCCAACACCAGAATATATCAGGGACATTCTAACCATGTTCTTTACTAGGAGCAGACACATTTTCATACCTCCATGTTGTTGATCACTTTGAGGAAGGTGAAGGCCATTCCACCACCAATGATCATCTCATTGACCTTATCCAACATGTTACTGATCAGCTGGATCTTATCCTGAACTTTGGCTCTGGCGAGAGAGAGAAGGAAAAAGAATGAATAATGTAGCCACTGCCCAAAACTCCTCAGACTGAAGAACTTACCCTCTAGTAATCTTCAGCTACAACAGCATGAAGCCTCACAAGGACTTCTTCGATCAAAGCAGAATTAATCAACTGCTATTCAGTAATTGCAATATCATGACTGTAGCACGCCAAGGCCATTCTGAGAAAATGATCCAACAAAGGAGTTGTTGGGAGTGGGCAGAAAGGGAATTTGGCAACTTAGCACACCAGCATTAAACATCAACTTACATTATTCAGCCCTCCATTTTTTTCCTATTTAAATATAAACCTTGTTTGGCACTTTAGAGCCTGATTTCCCCACACTATCCAGTAAGGCAGAGCAGAGATCAGAGCACTGCCATTCACAACTGCCGTCCGACCAGATCCTCTGTATCAGCAACCATATGCCCAGCTCCTGGAACCCGTCCAGGTCCAGCACCCCATCACACCCAGAGTACAGCTTCAATCTACTATAGAACTGCCTGGCCT
This sequence comes from Burhinus oedicnemus, assembly GCA_008921705.1. Lineage (NCBI taxonomy): Eukaryota > Metazoa > Chordata > Aves > Charadriiformes > Burhinidae > Burhinus > Burhinus oedicnemus. The sequence goes on along the minus strand of VFFE01007686.1, from coordinate 620,550 downwards.
AAAAGCAGATGAGTGCTTTTGGCACAAGATACAAATGATAATGGAACAATACCAAAATTACTTTATATAGGAATGGCAGAGGAGGTAGGAAGTAGACAAAAGTCTCCTGTCTTCCCCTCATTGATGCCATGTATGGAATTTTTGTTGTTATCTAAAAGAAAGCTCCATAAAAGACCTTAGGAAACAACCCTAAGGTAAACCTAGCCTGGCACTCGGGAAACCTGCGTTATAGTCTTAGTTTGACCATGCCCTGCCTGCTGACTTTAGACAAGACCATTTCCTCTTATTGTTTTATTTTCCCCATCTCTAGAATGGGAATAATGACATGAATTTCATTAATAAAACACTTTCAGCCCTAACTATAAGAAATAGGTATTGCCTCTACAAATCCAACCTTAGCAACAATGGAGAGCTCTGGTGTGAACCAGCCGCCAACCCCAGTTTAAGCCATGAAGTTGCTAATGTTGCTACACTGTGGGAGCTGAACTGGTAAAGAAGCGTTGATGGGATGGGACAGAGCCACAGCAAAACCCTGTAGGGCCCATCTCACTGTGTGCAGCTCCAAAGAAAAAGAGATGCGAAGGTGAATTAGATTTTTGTTTCTTTCCCTTGCACTCACCCTGCTTCTGGCACTGAATTACTTTCCTGCACATGGTCTTTCTTTGCCAACACATTTCCTTTCCACTTTGTTAGTACAGTTGTTCTCAGTTCACCTGGACCACATGCCGCTTCGAAGTGTGACTTCCCTCTGGTACAATTGAGCAAGAGTTGCTCGATCTGCTGTCCCACCTAGGAACCAGCTGCACTGCCAGTGGAACGGTGGTGCTTTCAAACAGGTAAAGGTATTTTCTGGCTCTGAACTGCTCTGAGAGCTCCTCCTGTGACTCACTAAGATGTAGTCAGATTTCATCAGTCCTTGGCCACACAGTTCTGTATCAAGCTCCTAGACTGGGACATGCTGGTCACCCTTGTTTACGCACCTCTCAAAAAAGGTTATTTTGTTTCCACTGGATTTACAACACTTCCAGACTTTACTAACAGGCCTCATGTTTAAACATTTTGGCCGTCTTAGCTGCTGCTCTAACTCAAACATCTGAGGAGGTAACTAACAAACTTTCCCTTGGTGATACACCTGCAACTTCCATCAAAAGCAATGAGGAGTCTATAGCACTTATTGATGGGTGACCTGCAGCTGTAAACCTTGGAAGGGTACTAATAAAAAGAAAAAAATCATTGTTCAGTATAACCAAGGCCACAGAAGTTGTTTAAAACTTTATGTGAGAACTGAATACTACTCCTTAAAAAACACATTTATGGGTACAAAGAGCAGGAATAAGCCACATACTTCTATCAAGAACACAGGAATGTTATGGTGTCCAAGCTTTGTGTTACTGAGCAAAGTATTTTAATTCACCTGATGAACTGAAATACATTGTCATAAAACTACAGCGCTAAACTGGGTACACATGACAAAAATTGGCAGCAATGGGAAATCATTTCTACGTATAAGCAGTCACTTGGTTTTGCACCTTCAAGTTTCTTTGCACGCTAGCTGCTGCGGAAGAGCGGAGGCCCATCCAGCTACAGTAGGTCACCACTGCATAATGACAGATCGTGTCAACTTACAGAGTGCTGAGCTGGCGGGATGCTTGTACTCTGAACCATGGAGGAAAGGTCACTGACAATGTTTCAGGGCCATCGTGTGTGTCTGACAGCTCTTCTGGTTCATCTGTACAACAAACTGCTGTGGACTACCTCAATTTGGGGAACGTAAGAGGTCAGAAGATACGATGAGCGGACCCCAACAATATCATCACAGGAAGGGACACGGTCAGTTAGCTCCTCTCTAATCCACATCTTACAGAGATGTCAAGACTTACCTACAAATCCAAACTGTAGATACAGTTCAAAGGAAAGCGCTTGTTTGAACCAAGCCAAAATAACTTTTCATTCCTTACAGAGGAGTTAAAGAGAAATACAGAGTCGGTATGTTCTTGAGTCTTACCCTCCAAGAATTGCTAAGAAGGGTCTCTCCGGACTCTCCAGGGCCTTAGCAAAATAATCCAGTTCTTTCTTCATCAGGAAGCCAGCAGCCTTCTGAGGCAGATTGACACCTACCATGGAGCTGCAGAATAAAGTAAGAGCGAAGAAAGGAAAAATTTTGTATCAGTACAGGTCCAAACACCCTCGTGTCTCAGCGCATTATAAGGCTGATCCTTTAGTCAGCTACAGCAACGAGAATAGCTACTACCTGCATGAAAACAAGCATGGATTTTGTTTTCCTCGTTTGATAAGATGGCTGTACACGTGTACTTTCTGAGATTGTTTTTGCACAGACATATTGATATCAAGACATTTGTAGTGTTAACTAGTGATCCAAAACGCTGAGGGACAAATAAGCATAGCAAGAGCAGAGATGAAATCAAGCTCAAAGAGGACCACTAGAGTTTGCAAGTACACATATCTAAACATGCTCCACGAGAATAATCAATCTGGAGCTAATAATCTTTTGGAAAAGAGGTCTGCTGTAATTGCAGGACAATTTATACAAGTCCTAAGCAAGAAATTTTTCTATCTTCAAAGCCTAAAAAGTCAATTCAAGTCTTAAGAATTTCAGCTGTCTCCTGTTCCCAGAGGCAAACTTGAAAGAGCGTACACTACTGACAACTACCTCCACTAAACACATTATTCAGGAGCAAACACAGTAGAATGGTAATGGAATAAGCCCAAAAGGAAGTTAAAACTCAGTGGGGGCAAAGCTGTGTTTCCATGGCATTCCGTAGTTCAGCCTGTGGAAGGAAAATGGATACACACCTGTGAGCCCGGTGGGCAGTTCCAAAAGCATCATTGACATAGATATCTCCCAGTTTAGAAAGAGAGGCTCTGAAAGCCTCCACCTTTGCAGAATCAGCCTTGATCTAAAAAGAGAAAGAATGACTAAAGTCAAAATCAGCAATCTGACTTGTAAACCCAAAGCAAAGAAAGGTCAGCTGGAGAAAATCGTAAGTTCATCCTGTGGGTCACTGGATTTCATATGCTTTTTCCCAGTCCAGTAGGAGCAACAGAAATGTTTAAATGGTTTAAACTCCACGTTAGACTCCCCAAGACTGCTATCGCAGGCCTGAGGACTGTTCCCACTTCAAGTTTCTAGTCCATCAACAGAGCAGGAATGAACTGCAGCACTACCAACCTTTCAGTCTCCAAAATTTCCAGTTTTGCACAGTGAACACTGGTAACACAGAAATGGTGTGTAGAGACAAGGCAATGCTGAGATGAGACTAAACAAACTCATGCTTACTTAACGAACAAAGAAAGTGTGGCCTCCAAGTGCCACAGGTGAAAGGATGAGCTCCTGAACGACTGATTTAGCAACTGCACACAACAGGCCACATTGAAAGCAGCCAACACCAGAATGCTGGAGATAAGCTTAGCGTGTAGTGGGCAAGAACAGAAGCATTTCTGGTAAAAGACTTTCTCTCCATCCTCCAACCATCCTACCAAGTCCTCATGAGATGACTCATGTAGTTCAGTTTTCTTTCACACCATGAAAAGACAGCAGAGCTCACTTTCACAGTAAGTGACTGCTTGGACCTAGTTTAAAGAACAGCCCAGACTGGCAGTCAAGTGATCACCTCTCCAAGTGCCTTTCTGCTTTATCAGCTCACCAGCCCAAGTGAGGCCTCTGCTAGCACGCAGATGTAACACCATGGGGACGATGGCAGGAAGGTACTCGAACATATGGCAGACGGGTTCAGCATGGCTTTGGTTGCCCTTTTATTTACACAGCCTGAGCAGAAGACAAGCCAAAGGGACTACACAGATTATAGAACAATGCTGTCAACTGCTCCTTCACTTGGTAAACTGCCTGGCTTTACACAAAGAGATTAAGCGCTCCTGTTAAAACCAGTAACATCTGTAAGCAGAACACAAGAGGCTCTGAAGGAAGGAACTGCTACCACTTGATCTGCTTTGGAAAGCCACAGTTTCTAAACACCAGTTAGTAACCCGCAGTCTTGTAATGCATCACTATTTCCATAGCACTGACTTTCACCTCTGTTAGGAGGAGAAATAGGTCTGTCAACAGCACCTCTCCTGTTGTGCTCAACTGCAGTGCATGCTTCTGCATGCATACACCCAGCTAAACAACCTGAGAATTACAGAAATGCACAAAACCAGGGGACCGTTTCCCAAAGCAAATTAAACTCTTGCCCCACTCTTCTCCCTGCCACCACACTGGCTTTCAGTGGCACGCAGTTCTAGTAGTAATTCCAGACTTGCTCAATCTCTCATAGCCATCTACAAAGGCTTACTAGTTCTCTGGGCCGGTTTTCTAAGCTACAGGAGTCCGGTGTCAGCCCATAAAGGGCACCACACGATGTCAGCATTCCACTCCACGCACTGAATCTGAAAGGAGCCAAGGCCTACGTAAAGTCAAAGGGGTCACCATCGCTAAGAAAAGCAGCCGTCTGGGACAAGCACTCTTCCTGACCTTCAAGAAAATGTCAGAGGTGCAAGGCAGTGTGGTTCTAGATGACTACTCGTAAGAGCAGACAGGATATTATAAAAGGGTTTGATAATCCCTCTGCTGCAGAATATTTAAACATTATAGTAAAACATTAGCCAGATAACCAAGAAAGAAGTGTCATTCTTATGTTTCCAGTGGCAACAAACTGTCTCCAACAAACCTTGTGGTTTTGGTTTAGACATCCCAAAATAAAGTCTAATAAGCAGCAACCAATTTCCTGTACAGCCCCATTTTGCTTCTTTTTCCTTCTTTTACAGACTACACCGCCTTCAGCAGAGTCATCTACAGCCTTTCACCTCACCTGTTTCGTCTTGGAAATTCAATACATTTGACTCAAATTTTTACGCGGCATGGTACAAATGATCGGACACGCTGAACTAAAGATCTCTGACACCCTTCTGAGAGCAAATTCATAAACAGCATTTTAGACAGGCTGCCGACTCCTTGTCAATCTGCAGCTAAGAAGGTAGTAAGACTGGAGCAGGCATGCACAAAAGCTAGACTTGAAGTTTCACCTTGTTCCCTGAAGCATCCTTCCCTTTCCCTTCTTCTTCTACATGGAATCGGAGGTTCTCTAGCAGGATGATGGAGCCAGCTGCAGGATTAGCACAGGCCTTCTCCACCTCAGGACCAACACAATCGTTCAAGAATAAGACCTCCCTGAAAACACAAGATATACACTGTCACCCCACCAGTGACTCTTGCTTTCAGAAAGGAAAGCATCCAGGTCTGCCAACAGAGAGGGCTGATGCATGCCAGATAGCTCTTCCACTTCACCTGCCCATGAGTGCTTTAAGCTCCACAGCTACTGGGGCCAAGGAGAACTTTTCTGGCATAGGAACACCATCCGGGCGACCCAGGTGACTCATCAAAACCACTGACTTGGCTCCATGATCCAAGCAGTGCTTGATGGTAGGAACCGCCGCCTTGATTCTGTAATGGCAGAGAAGAACAAATTAAAAAGGATTCAAGTAGAGTTTACCAGGCAAGCAGACTTAGTAACCACTTACACAAGCGCCCTGGGAGTTGTTCCTCAAAAATGACAAAAGAAATGGTGCACAAGAGCTGTGCAGAACAATTACTTATGAAATCCATCCTACCTCTAGAGCTCACATGGTTCAGCCTACCTCTCAGCAAAAGACAGCAGGGCATCACCGTGTCCTGGTTTGAGGTAAAACAGGACCAATTTCAAAGGGTATGGGCCCTGTGAACGGCACTGAGGATTTTTGGCCGTTTGGCCCTGTCAGTTCAATAATTTCACCATCAGTAAGTCTCAAAAGGGAGACTGGGCTTCTTAGCAACATACCCTTGCTAGAGCAAATGCCTAGGAGACTAACCACATCCCACAGAGCACAGCATTCCCTGTGGAGCTAACCCAACCTACTCCTCTTCTAGGGACTGTGACAATCCTGAAGCATGGTCCAGAAAGCGTCAACAAAATTCTCTGTCCCAGCATGTTTTTATATGTTGCACTGTTATCTTCCCTGCGATGTAAGACACGGAAGTAAAATGCATTTTGTAACCTAAATTCTGCTGATTGCTTGTAGCTAAGAAATGCCAGGACACACTTGAACATTACCAAGCTTCCTGGCTTAGTCTGTGATCCTGAACCAATAAAGAGATGATGGGAATGTTGAGCAGCAAGCATATTGTGGTGAACAAAACTGGCATCTGCCTGCAAGTGGCAGAGAAGCAAGACAAGACATTTGATATCACTGTTTCTAAACCCCGTGTCTTTGTATGCTGCACTAGGGCAATTATTCTAACATAAGCAAACAAGTTAACACAACCACAGGGTAACCAGGAGGCAGAAAGTCTTCTGGATACTACCAACAAATATAGCAAATTTTCACACACAAGCAAAGGAATGTGGTTGTGAAATGATCACAACACTTCATCCATATTTAAAGAATGAAGTTTAGGAACTGCACAATTAAGAGATTTGTTCTATATGCTTTCCACAGCAGCTATGGTGAGAGGAAGCCTTGTAGTTAGTGTAGTTTGCTAATAGCTGCAGGGGTTTCAATTAACAATTGCTGGACTTTCTCTGAGACACCTTTAGTATTCTGGTATGAGCAATGACAGCTTAATCATGGCAGCATTCCAGGTACTGCTAACAGAACTGGCTTAAAAATCAGAGAGCAAACAGACTTTAGGGCTTCCATCTGGGATGGAAATTATGGCTCACCTTTGATTGTTGGTTATTTTGTGATCCTTCATCGGAACATTGAAGTCAACCCTAAAAAAACCCAGAAATAAAGTTAAATACTCAACAAATTTCTTTTACAAAGAGTGAGAAAACCTGCAAGTAAAGGCGCTGGCTAGAAAAGCAACGTTACAATTAGCGTAAGATTTTTAGCCGTGCCTTGTACACAAGTTCCGTTTTGAAATCAGTATGTTATTAGCAATTTCTGCTTGTAATAATAGAACACAAATGGAGAAGAAACATCTGGTAGAATGACTTAGTAAGGCTATGCCCCAATACATCCTCATGCTCGTGACCACAGTAGCAATGACGCTGAAGCAGGAAATAAAACTGAGATAGAACAAGCTCCCCACAACCTTTTCATTTTAAGCAACATGCTCTCAGATCACCTGCTAGGAGCTTCCAAGGGAAAGGAGGCAAATAGTGAAAAGTGACATTGTGTTCCCTAATGAGGCCTCATAGTAGCTGGACTACCATGGCAAGCAGGCAGGCTCAAGAAAGCTGTCCAGTTATTGCCTACAACTTCAAATTTCTGTTCTCTGAAGCTCTAATCTTTCTGCAGCCAACTGCTGTGCCTTTATTACATTCCCACTGGAAGACCTGAGGTGGATCTAGAGGTAACTTCCCTACTCATGCCAGATGAAGGGATGGAAGGGAGGAGTTTCATCAGCCATTTCTCATCAGCATACCTTGTGCCCATGTGCTGCTGAGCAGCAGGAAGCTGTGTTGCGTAACAGCAAAGGCAGAAATTACTCACAGAATTAGGGAAGGGAACATCCAACCGACTGTAACAGCGTATCAGAGCAAGGAAGGTGAAATATGGTGTTACAGTTTACTCTTCGTCATTCTGTATCTATATTAAAGAGCAACACAATACAGGAAGTTGCTCGAATTCTCTTGTAGCCTGCTCAGCACGAGAAACGGATGGAAAGAACGACAAAAGCTGCCAGCAAAATAGGAGTAGCTGAGCAGAAAGAAATTGAACTGGCAGCCTCACAGTACAGTGCACTAATTCTAGAAAGGGGAAAGAAAAGTACTATTATCGTGCTACTATTCTAAAATGAGAGAATAAGAGAACAGTTTGCTTTTACAGAGGCATCAGAGCTACAAAAGAAAGACCCAGCTCACCCTTCTTCCCCACTGCAATCTGAGCTCCCCTTGAACCCTTTTCTCTTCCCCATTCCCAACTTCTCTTGAAGCTTCAGCATTAGGACTGGAAGATAAGCAGGTTATGAGTATGCCAAAACTAGGATGAATATGAGAAGAAAAAAAGAAGTATCGATTTTAGTAGTACTGAGAGCACATGGTGACTCTTTTCAGGGAAATGAGATGCAGGCGGGAAACACAAAGATTGGCACGTCATCTGCTGTTTCACTCGGTTTTAGTAGCCCATCACAGAATTGCAAAGATGGATATGTCCATTAACCACCAGAGACAAAGAGCTGCTAACCCATCCTCTGCCAACACAAGACTGTTCTCTGTAACACAACTCAGAAAAGGAAAGAACAGACAGACGGCAAAAACCCCACACTTGTTACAGAGATAAAATATCTTTTGTTGTACCAGATATAGGAAGTGCAAGCAGATTCTGAGCTAGCTTCTTTGGTACTCATTACAGGAGCTAGTTTCTGATAATCAAATTTCTAGAGAACTACTCCAAAATGAGATGACAGACAACATAAAACCAGCAAGCTCTCTGACACAGACTACAGGAAAGAGAAGTTATAATTTTGTTATACCAGCCTACTCACCGAGCAAGGTAACAGACACTTACTAGTCGTATTACGGTGACCTTGGACAAAGAATCCCACAATAAGAGTATTTCGAGCAGGATGTGCCCTTATCTCCCAGCATCTGGCAGCAATTCCAACATCAGGCTTTCAGCAGGCCTTGGTGTTTTATAAATAAGCTATGAATTCCATTTTTAGGGTTTTACACCAGGACGTGCTGAATACCCGCGATTCGATTCTTATTGCAAAAAGGAGAATTGCTGTTTATCCGGGTAGCTGGCCAGAGCTATAGTTTCACTTTTTTATTGCAACGCTTTTTGGATTTGCAGGAAGGCCCGCCCGGACCCAGTGGGGGGAGGGGGGAACGGGGAGGGACACATAGGTCAGCCCCGCAGGGGCCTGGCAGGCCGCGGGTGGCTCCCCACCCGCCTCCATCGCCGGGAGGCAACCCCCCCACCCCCGTGGCTTCCCGGGGGTGGCTTCCCTCACGGGGCCCGGCCGGTGCTGAGGGCCGCCGCCGGGATAAGGGCACCAGGGGCGGCGGACCGGGGCACGGCCGGGCCGTTCCTCTCCTCACCGCGCGGCGTGCCCCAGCTCCTCACCTCATGACGACCCGCTTGCCCTTCACATCCACCTTGTCGAGGGTGAGCTTGTTGGAGAGAGACATGGCTGCTGCAACTCGCTGCTCCGCTCCGCTCTGCTCTGCCGCCGCCCACGCTCTGCCGCAGCGACCGCCAGCGCCGCCGGCACCCAGCCCACCCCGCCCCTGCCCGTCAACGATTGGGCCGCGCCGCCCGCCGCGCGTCGCTACTGGTCGAGACGCCTGCCCGTCGGCGGCCTGCCCGCCCCCGCGGAGGTCCGGTCACGTCCCGCACGCAGCCGTCCGCTGTCTCAGAGGCGCTGGGGAAGGTAAACGCCTTTACGGCACCGCCGGGCCCCGGGGTAGTGAGAGCTCCAGCACGAATTTAAAAATGTATTTGACTGTAGAATTAAAAATAAATCTGCAAGCGCAGCATACAAAATGTTTTTTCTGGAAAACACAGCACAGTAGTTCCTGCAGGTAACGTAAACCTGCCCAGTCCCTCAGCAATACTCTTCTTCCAGCTTTTGGAAATAGTCAGCTATTCATTTTGTTTCCTCCTTAAGTACTTGGTCAGATTTCACTGAAATTAATTCTCTTTCGTTTCCAATCTCTAAACGAGCCTGTCCAGAGAAGGGCAAGGAAGCTGGTGAGGGGTCTGGAGCACAAGTCTTGTGAGGAGCGGCTGAGGGAACTGGGGGTGTTCAGCCTGGAGAAGAGGAGGCTGAGGGGAGACCTCGCTCTCTACAGCCACCTGAGAGGAGGGTGTAGTGAGGGGGAGCTGGTCTCTTCTCCCAAGTAGCAAGCGATAGGATGAGAGGAAATGGCCTCAAGTTGTGCCGGGGGAGGTTTAGATTGGATATTAGGAAAAATTTCTTCACCGAAAGGGTTATCAAGCATTGGAACAGGCTGCCCAGGGAAGTGGTGGAGTCGCCATCCCTGGAGGTATTTAAAAGCCGGGCAGACGTGGTGCTGAGGGACATGGGTTAGTGGTGGTTTTGGCAGTGTTAGGTTAACGGACTCGATGATCTTAAAGGTCCCTTCCAACCTAGATGATTCAGTGATCCAAATTAATAGTTCTGGGTCTTACCTGAGGGTAAATTATCCATAAATGTTGGATGTCTGTCAGTCCATGGGGATCCCTCAAATGAAGGACAGATGCCTGCGCAGCCGATATGCGGGTCTGGCATCTTAACTAAAAGACAACACCCAGGATATTTTTAAATGACCTAGATAGATTCATATTTTTCAAGACAACTGAGGAAAAAACAACGGTTTAAAGGGATACACTTTCCAGAAGTATGGTTTGTGTGTGCTGTCAAAAAATTGATTAGCTCAATGTATGTACACATATGTGCATAGTCTATAATGCAATGCAGTGGATGGTATGTTGTATGACAATAATGCAATGCAATGGACTGTATGCTGTATGAAAAAGGAGCTCATGGTCTTTTGACTTTTACCTGTAGGATACCTAGGCCTTTCTGTTTGCTGGCAGGTTTATTTTTTTGCCACATTCACTAAATATACAGACACTGCTGATAAAATTGTGATGGCAAGCTGAGTGCCTGACAAAATCTGTTCTTTGCTGACAGAAAGGCCAAACTTGGAGGAAGAGCCTGCAACAGGCAAGTGACGTGCAAGCAAAACAGAAGAAAACAAGTGTGTACTTACAAGAAACAAGTACAAAGATACATAGAAAACCAAACTAATGCATTGCTCACACATGGATGAAAACATCCAGCCTGCGTGGGCTCTGGGGCAGAAGAGTGGGAGCCTCCTGCGGCAAGACTTGTCAGAAGGCTCGGAAAAGCCTGGATGGGCCTCCAAAACAGGTTAGAGATATCACTTTAACCAAATTATATGGCAATCCCAACAGCAATGAAAGCTGAAATAACACAAGTGGGAACAAACTAATAGGTGATGTGAAATCACCTATTAGGTGGTCACTTATTAGGATTGAGAAGACCAGCAAACATCACCTTATTTTACCAGTGTGTGTCACTGGAGTTTATCATCTGTAGATATAAATCAAATTAAATCAGGTCCAGTAATTGACTGCAGAGTAAATCTGGGGTGTATCTGGGGGTCCTTTCCATGAATTAGTAAACCAGCCTTGAACTTGCAATACCCAGCAGGGTCCCTGTAAACCAGAGGACCTGGAAGGACCTCCCAGTATCACCAGTGGGCAAGGACGTCTGTAAGTATCGATACTGATACAGCTTCCCCCAAGGCCCAGGAGTCAACTCTTAAATCGGTCTTGAATCCAGCCTTCCCAGCATCTGGGAGTCCTTAATTTTTGGATCCTCTTCCAGGGTTAGTCAGCAAAAGCGCTGTCTCAGGAGTAGGGATTGCCTGTGCACAAGCACAGCTGCTAAGAGCTGCTTTTACCTGCAGAGCCTGAAGCACAACCGACAGCGGGTGAACAAACGCTCACATTAAAGGGTCTCTGGGTGAAAAGATAAGGAAGGGGTACTCCAGATCCACAGGAGCTGTAACTATTTGACTGTTCTGAAATTACCTATTTCCTTCTTCCCGTTCCACTTTGTGCTGTGATGCTTTCTTCCAAGGCAACAGTTAAATTCCTTGATGCTGACTCAGAAAGGAAGGCTCTTTTCAGCTGCAGTCCACAACCGAATCCTCGCATCACCTATTACTTTCCCTGGTAAATGGATTCATTCATTAGCACAAGGCTTTATTTTAAAAAGCTTGTGTGCCACCTCCTAGGGGTTAAAAAGTATGGAGGAGAAATGCCACGGTGCGTGGCATGAACACAGTAACTTGAGCAGGCACAGTAATGTAAGATACCACAGCTGACTGAGGAGAGGGGACAGTGGGACACTTGCTAATCCCCAGTTAGAAGAGGGCATTCAGGAATAAAGGACTAAGCAAGCCATAAATAAAAACGACCAAGAACACTCAATAGGACTAACTCCACTACAACTACATGATATAATAGGCTGGTAGAGTATCGTATAAGAAGTCTGTAGTCACCTGAAATCAGAAGCTTTGCACAGTTGTAAGGATCTATTGCTTTGGGCAGAACTGCAGCCATAGTTCTTAAGGTGTACTCTGTTTTTATGCTTGCTTGCTTTTTCTCCATTTTTTGGTGAAGAAGATGAGGTAGGGGAATAGGGAGGAAGTCACATGAGAACTTGCAGTGCCAGAACATGATTCCAGATGGGATATGGCCAGGACACCAGAATTTGTGAGTTATAAAGAGGTTATAAAGAACAGAGAAGTATTACAGACACGTGTTTGAGACTCAAAGCTCATTTCCATGCTTGAGTCACCTTTCTGTCCTTCCCTCCTGTTGCGAAATATTTAGAATACACTGCAAATATTTAAAGAAAAAAGCCCATGCAAACACTTCAAAATCTGTACTTTTAATTTAACCAGTACAACAAAGCCAGGAGGGCAAAGGGCTGGTAATGAAAAAAAGCAAGGGTCTGACATCAAGACCTGTGACCATCCTAGGAAGTAATTTCTAGGAATACAAAACAGAAGCTGTACTTTAGACTGACATAGCCATCGCCTGCATGATCCTGCCTGCTTCATTTAGCCAAAAGAAATGGGATTGTGGCAAGTTTAGACAGATCATGGGCTTTGGTGCATTGGCCTGCATATTTATATGAATCAAACTGAAGGGTTGTGGTTTGGAGACCAATAATCTGCATCTTCATCTGTATCGCATGACCTAGTCTTCAGAAACTCCCTGCTTTTATAACCACTCTCTGCATTTTAAGCTTCTACTTAAAAACAGACTTCACAAGTTCCAAGTTTTCTTTTCTCCTTGCAGTAGTGCAATATTCAAGCACGTGTATCTTGTAGGAAAGATAAGAGAGCATTCTTGAGAGAGACGGAAGAAATTCTGGAGGGACACTAAGAAATAGCTGCCTTTTTTTTTTCCCCCCAAATGCTGACTCTCAACCTTATGCACCTAGATTTCAGAAACAGAGCAGCACTGAATAAGTCTAGAGCAAGACCATTTATATTAAGGCTTTTACACATGTATCACGTATTTCACTATGGGGTTTTAATACCACATTTTAAAAATAAGATTTTTTTAAAGTTTATTATTTAAAATCTATTGAATTGATTTGTAATACAGATTTTCTTGGATAATCAAAGCTGATGGTGTTTTGGGGCATGTATTTTTATACTCAATATCAGACATAATCCCCTCATCAATCTTAACCGTACATTTATCTATTTTAATACAATCAGTTCTTGCTTTCGACCTTTAATTCTGCCTGCTTAAAAAATATGTAACAAATTAGTCTAACAATAATCAGCAACTACTAATAAGACAAATCCCCAGTTTTACCCTCCCAATAGATTTGCCATTGAACTGTGTTCAGTGAATAGAATAAACCAGAGGTTTAATAAACAGCGCCCTCTAGGGGAAGGTGGGTGAGAACTCACTGGGAAATGTTAACGCTCTACCAATATCTCTCTGTGGTTTCACGGTTCCTGCAAGAGGCAAAGGAAGGTTTTTTCCCCGCCTCTCATAGAGAAAATTCCTCCCCAAAACCCTGCCAGGTGCTTTTTCCCTATTTTTAGTTGCCTGATCCACTCATAGGCTTTCCACTTCATTGTGTTTAAATATATTTCTCAATTGCGCTTATTTTAAACTTTGGAACTTACAAGTCTCCTTTGTTAATTTGTAGTTTGCTCAGTTCCCAAACCATTGAGCACTGAAGGAATAAGCAGATCGTGTTTTTTCTCCTCAGTTTCTCTCATACCTCCTTAATGAGGGCAAATTCTCACAGCACAAACCAAAGCTTGGGTGCTCCGGGGTAGGCAGGCTGTGGAGGTGACACCCCATCAAGTAAAAGAGAGGAGACAGGAGGAAGCAGCGATTCAGTTCTGCTCAGCTTTTGTCTTCTGAAACTGTCGATGGAAGTAGCTCCTTGCAGTGCTCTCCTGCTTGTGCAGATCAGGCCTTTCGGACAAAGGAGATGTCATTATTTTCAGGCTATTCTGCATTCACCATAGGTGTCTACTGAGTTCACCTCCATAGGTGACCTTGAACTCGAGCATTTTAAAGCAGGGAATGTTCGTTTACATACTCAGTAAGTTATCAGCCAGCTGTGGCTCTGTGGAATTAGCAAAGACTGAGAGGTAGGGAAATTACAAGGGATTTGTTACAGTGTGCATGCACAAGGTTAGCTTTTGCCTTTTTATCCTAAATAGAAGGTGGAGTTACCTGCTGGCAAACTTCTCTGCCCTTCAGGGTGAGGCAGGGCCTCTGCCTCCACGTGTGATGGTAAAGCACTCAGTGCACTGTGAGCATTACCAGGTAGGAGCATTGGAATTTAAGGCCAAATTAGGCAAAAATATTAAGATTTATACCCGCAAACTGACTACTGCTCTGAAGATTAAAGTTTATGTGAAGACAAATCCTGTATGTTCTCACCAGGTCCAGCTTTGTCTGGTTTTTGTAACTCTTCCTTTTAATCATCTCTTGGGAGATGGAGTTTAAGTAGCCAGTCTGGCACTGTGGAAAAAACAGCCTGAAGCATGGGCAAAATTCTAAGCTTCTAGCACTGCTGTAGCCAGAGAATAAATGTGTACATCTCCTGGCTGTTCCCATCAGCCGGCTAATGTCAGCAGGTTGGCAAATGATTGCACGCAATTTCATTTCTAACATTAGTAGGGAATGAAGGGCTGTGGGTCTGTCCAAGTATAAAATTGGATGGAGGGTGAAACTGAAAATGCTAAAGAATCCTACTCTATACACACTGTCTCTTCTTTCTCGCATCTGAGCATGTATGTGTACAGCTCTCAAACTGTCCTCAAGAAATTTATTTTAGAGATCTGTTTAATGGGATGCGAAAAATAATCTTACCTCTTCAGCAGTTTTCATTCATGACATAGTAGACATGATACAAATTCACAGCTACTACTTAAATTATCCAGTCAACTGGAAGGAAAAAAAATAACATTGCCAGTAGCGCAGCTCAGGTATCGAGACAGATGCTGAATTTTGAATCAAAGCCTGACCTTTAGGGCTTGTCAAACTGTTCGGCAGAGATGGTTTCAAAAAAAGTTACTTAAGAAAAAAAAAAAAGGGCATCTTAAAAGAAGATAATGTAGCCATATGAAAATGAAAGCATCTACGGAGTGGTTACAGAAAAATCTATGCAGCAACTGTGCACTGGTAAAATGGACTCCATCAGGCCTGAAAACATGCTTTTTCAGGCAGCAGCTGCAGATGGTCCGATATTAACCAGTGGAGTACCTGGCTATGACGGGCTGCTGGAATACAGTATTTCTGTATGCTTCTGTAATGCTGAACAAGAAAATAAGTTTTAGAATAACATTAATCCTACCATTATCTACTGTATCATTTTCCATCAGAGCCCTAGAAGCTGGTATTTGTTCCACTGATTTCATACAGGGTAAGATGAACCTACATTTGATCCAAATAATTTAACCTTTTTTTTTTTTCTTCCCAACAAAGCAGAAGTAGTGAATGCGAGAGCTCTGCTCACCACTCTCAGAGGCATTTGCTGCCACCAAGGGATGCGAGGCAGGCGAGAGGCTGCTGTGGGAAACACCTGTATGAGGTAATGTAAAACTGAAATCAGTGGCTTGCAACAGAATTTACTGTGACAACTTGTGGGAAGTGAGTCGAGTGACTATGAGAAATGAGTCTTGAAGGCACGAACAGACCTTGGGCGTCAAGCCAGACTGCCTTAGGACTGAACAAACCGTGGGAGCAATAGGCAGCGGTATCTGCGGCTGGCGCTAGATTATCAGGAAGCAGAAGAACAGCTGCACACGAGATGTGTGTATTGCTTAATGTTGAACAGCGGGAAAGTACTAGGAGGATCTGTACAGGATACAAGCTCTGGCATATATAGCCTCGCTGTAGCATATAAACTTGTCTCGGTATCACTGCTGAACTGAGTCTGTGCCTTAATACACCACAACTCAAAGTTTTCACTTTGGAAACATCATTGACCTGTCAGATTTCAGGGAAGGAGAGGCATTTTCAAATTCTGAGAGTCTTAATAATTTCTAATTCTTTATCTATTAAACCTAGCATTACTTGAATCACAGATGATGTATATTGGCCACATGAATGCAGAGATTTTTGTATCATACCTTGTTCCCAGGAGCATTTGACACAGGATTTGGGGACTCATGGGTACTTAATGAGCATCTGGGGTTTTGTTTTGGGTTTTTTTGTTTGGTTTTTGTTTGTTTGTTTGGGGTTTTGGTTTGTTTTTTGGAGTGCTTTTGGTTTGGTTTGGGTTTTTTTGTTTTTTTTTTTAAATACAGGTTGTTGTAAATAAGATGTTTCAATGAATCCAGATCAGGGTCCTCCAGATTAATCAGTGATCTTCCCTGAAACTATGGAACCTTTAACTGAGATAATCATAAAATCCAGATGTGTTAATCTGATGAGTTTTCTGTTCAGAGAGGTTGTGCAGCTTCACATCAGAGTCACTTACTTGACTTGGGTATTTCTCTTGCCAAGATGCCAGAATCTGGGAAGTACAGCTTATAAGGGAAATGCTATTGTGTGTTAGACAAAAGACTTTCAACGATGGAAGACATTTAACACTACCAGTGACACCAGGTAATTTGGATATATGGCTGTGTTCCGTGCAGCAGGTATAAAGGCCTGGTTTGCTGATGCGTGGTACCGTACCGTGACATTGCAGCTAGGTTGGCCGGTCTGGCTTAACTCATGAAAATGAGCTGTTTTCTATGAGATTAAAAAGATAAAGATTTTCCAGATCTCAAAACATGCTTTCACTGATATAGCCTATTTTATTCTATTTTAGCCTTATGACTATAAAGCTGCTGAAAAACAAGAGATGTTAGAAAACAAATATTTGATCGTATCCTAACTGAGGCTGAGACGTGTTTTGTACCGCGGAAGGCTGACTGTGGCTTTAGTCAAACTTCCATTACACAAGTCACATGGTGAGTATCGTGTCTGTCCTCTGCGCAGTGACAGAAGCCTGAGGCTGCAGACTGAGGTGCTTTTGATCCACTTCACTAAACAGTCTGCTGCAAAACTGTAGCTGGATATATACACCAAAAAAAAGTTCTAGTGAAATTTTATTTTTTTTTAAATTCATCATAGCTAAAAATACACTGTTCAATTTGAAACTAGAAGGTTCACGCACTCTCTTAACTCAAAATAACTAAATGCCTAAATTAAACAAACCTAAATGTTTTGGTTACTATTTCTGTGCAACAAGCCTGTATTATCAAAACTACACGTGCTAAAAACTGTAGGTCTCCACACCTGTTGGGGCACATCAGGCCAGTGAGAGTCAGGCCAAGAGGATGAAATTACAGGGTTGTGTCTTAATTGAAAGCTAAATTCTTCATCTTGGAAAGAACTGGATGCAAACTTAGTCTTCTACACAACACAGAGCTAGTGAAGACAAAGACTCATTCTGCCTAAAATTAGTGGTCACTGAACATGTCTGTATAGCCCATGGGATCTCCCATGCCTCGCTCATTTAGAGCTAGTCTCAGATGTGCACCTCCTAGTCCACATTCCCCAGCAGTGCAGTCTTGTGGCCGCTCTCCCAGCCCCTTCCCTAGTGCAGCAGGATCTGCTCATCCAGCTCTAGCCAAGCAGTGAGTTATCTCAGACACGGAAGGAAGAGATAGTAGGAGATCTTCATCATGCATCATCGCACCAAAACCCCCCCATCTCCAAGTGAGACTGACTCCGCGCTAAGCAGAGATGAGCTGAGGTCCCAAGGGACCCTGGCCTGAGCAATCCAGAAAAAAGAAAAAAAAAAAAATCAAAAAGGAACTTTTCTTCTGGCAATACAATAAAAATGGGGCCACAAAACTCTAGAAGCCAGCCTGGCCAATCTACCCACGACCAGGCATGAGGCACGGTGGAGAGGCAGCCTGGCAAACAGCAGGAACGAGAAGCGGTTTGGACAGAGCAGGGGTTTTTAGGTTTGTTTTTGGTTTTTTTTTTTTTGGTGGTCTGTTTGTTTTTTAAATAAAAAAGAACAACAGCTCAAAGGAGTACTGGAGCATTCAGCCATTGTTTACTTAAAATGCTTGAGCGATGCTTCTGTAAAACTCAAAAATATAAGACCTGTTCAGGCTTCACACCTATTTTCTAGAAAGCCCCTGGAGACACGCTGGCCCTCAGAGACCACAACCTGGGGACCAGTTAGGCTGCCAGGACCTCGTCTAACAAGGTCAGCTGGGGAGTTGAGAAGGGGATCTCCTTCTGTTACCACTCCTCAGTGCTTCAGACACTGTTCAGCATAGTATCTAGGTGCTAGATTTTGTGCTAGATTTTGACCCAAATGATTATTTTGGGGATGGGAGCCTGGCCATCTCCACAAGGGGAACACAGGAGCACTCCCATGGAATTCTCCCCACCACTCCATGCTTGGCACTTTTCTTTGGGAGGCAGAGCGGCTGTGTAAACCACTGCACTTCAGCCAGGCTTTTCTCAGTAGGACCTCATCAAAGAACAAGAGGCAACAGGCACAAATTAAAACACGGGACATTTCGTCCTAACATAAGAAAACACTGTTTTTTCTGCGTGGGTGATTGACCATTGACACAGGCTGCCCAAAGAGGCTGCGGAGATATTAAAAATCTCAGTCCTGGGCAGCCGGCTGTAGTTCACCTGCTTTGACAGGTTTCAACTACGTGACCTCCAGCAGTCTGTTCCAGCCTCAGCTGCTCCACGATTCCGTAATACAGTGATGCTCTTTAAGCGATGATTATTCCACAGTTTCCCAACTTTCACTAATACCGCTTGCCAACAGCCCTAGTTTCACATAGGCCAAGCGTCTTCCTCAAGGCCACACAGTTTAGCAGAGCTGGAAAGGTGGGTAAGAAACCCTGATCCTCAGCCTTTTGCCGAAAAGCAAAAAGCAACACTGCTCCACCTTTCCCGTTTCACCCAGAGCGCTCTTCCTTGGGGAAGATGAAGCGTGCGTGACACGCAAAGCTGCTCTCAGGACCTCTGTCCTGTACGTGCACATCTCAACCTCCTGCAGGGCAACGTGACATCATCCCGTCCCCGAGGTGCCACGTTTGGCCTTTTAATGGGGGGGAAGCTTCACACAGCTGGCAGTGGAATCTGTTAAGCCAGCAAAAGGACTATTTAAAGGACATCACAGAACATGATTTAAACCATTTTTTGGATGTTACATTTTTATTATATAGCTTATAATTGTCATTACAATGATGGAGGCAGCGTCTTAAAAGAATAGGAAGTGTAAGACTGCATGTTTCTAGATGTAAAGAAATGTAACAGCACTAAAATTAACATTCCACAACAGCATTGATTTCTCCAGTCCTCATACCAAAAATGAATAATAAAAAAATCTCAAGTTTAAAACATTTCATTGGAAGTTCTGTTTTAAGAAAAAAAAAAACCAAAAAACCAAACACCCAAACAAACCAGTTTTTAATAAATAAAAATGCTTGTTTCCATTGTGTTTTTTCAGCTTCACATTCTTTTTCATATAAAATTTCAAGTGTCTACTCTTTTAAAAGTTTATTGGTAAGATTCAAAGAGCAATTTTTAAAGCCTCGAGCATATGTACTTTGTTTTTTTTTAAATAGAGCATAGGTTTTATAAATAGGAGTTACAGAAAACAATAAAATACACAAACTAGTAATACATAATTTCATTTGTAACTGTGTGTTTCCAAGTGATATTTTAAATTCCTGAATCCAAACTGTCTCCAACAGGAGCAAGATATTTACATATTAGAACATTTACATTTGGGAAAACACTTGGCTCCCACATTATTTCACTCGCACTGTACATTCAAACGGAAAAATATTTTGGTTCTTCAACATAAAGCACCTTAAAGAGTCTTTTAATCACATGATAAACATTCTGCAAGTCAGTATCGCACCTATGGGGCGGGCGTTGGACAACCTATTTTCAAAGATCTGGCCTCTGAATTCCTTAATCAGCTACATGTTACCCCAACACACCGTGTACTAAATCCAAGTTCAAAAGACAAGTCCGGACAGATTTTCCTGAAGAGGCAGACCGGATTGAAAGGGGCTTCCTGGGTCAGTAAGCCCCGAGCACCGCTTTTGCTGGCATCGCTTCATCCACGCCTCGCAATCTGCCTTCCACCCCCGCTAGCGCTAAGAGAAGCCGTCTCAGAGCCTAACAGCTGCTGTAGTTAAAAAGCTTCAGCTGAATTCAAGCCTAGATTTATCGCAGCCACCTCATACCCATTCCTTCTGGGGCCAACACTGCTCTTCTGCTTAATTATTTCCTCTCTCTTGAGTCTGCTCCTCTGACTGCACTCACAAGCTGCTATCCC
The DNA here is from genome assembly GCA_008921705.1 of Burhinus oedicnemus. NCBI lineage: Eukaryota > Metazoa > Chordata > Aves > Charadriiformes > Burhinidae > Burhinus > Burhinus oedicnemus. Next base: position 600,206 of record VFFE01007686.1, on the reverse strand, counting down.
ATTCCCTCTCAGCCGGCATTTTACTGTTCCTTATTTCCCGATAATCATCTCTGCACCTCATTAAGTATCCTGGTTTTGAAAAGTAGCCTTATTTTGCTGTAACTGGATCAAATGCTGGGTTTCGCAGAAAATGGAATAGCCTCGAAAAACATCTCTATTGGGAACGAGTTGGTGATAAAGTCAGCATTCCACCGTAAACATTCAACCTACATACGATTTGGAAAACAAAAGGTCGAAGCCAAGTAATCTAAAAATATATTCGGAAATAATTTAACACATTCTTCATGCTGCTTTACCTACCAACCAGGAATTTAACCCTAAATTACTACTCTATTTCCTGCAGTAAGAGCGTGATGTCTGTCTTTTACAGCCATACATACCAGAACCAGCACCTGCAGCAGTGGAACTCCCATGGGAAAGCAGGCTAGGAACTGCCTCGTGTCTTCACGGCACCATTAAGACCACCCATCAGCACAATCCAGACAAAAATACGTAGAACACTTCCCCCTCACCTGCAGAATCTTGCCAAGAACACCACTGAGAGTGAGTGTGTACAGACAAGAAAACTGAAATCTTTGGGAACAGTTTGCACGGTTGCGAAGCACTAAAAACCCATCATAACATGATCCAACACTTTTTAGGTAACTATCCACATCGTAAGAAACAGCTTTGTTCCTGAAAACCGAGAACATCTTGCGGAATGGCTTTGCAGTCATGTATCTCAGCATTTCTTAATACTACAATATATACATATAGCCATAATCTAATTTAAAAAAATAATCTATATTCACGTAGAGATATTAAGAACCTAAATCCTGCAACAGAAATATTGTGTTTCTTAAACTAGTGTCAGCAACAAATCATGTTGTTCTCCTCACGGCAATGCAGCCAGTATACTGATTTACTAACACCACATTCCACAGCATAACTCTTCGGTTTTCATACACGGGTATTTTTCTGGTAGTTCTCAGATAAAATGCAAAAGCTGTTTACTTAGGACTTTTTACATACACAATCTATGCACTGACATCAGACTTGAATTAAAAACGAGAACATGATGGGGATCTCTTTATCGCACTCCAGGCTGAGTATTTCTCCTCTACAAGTATAAATTGGAATTACACGTTTACGCCATGGCCTGTATTTTGTAATGCAATTTAACATTATCAAACCTCGTAATTGCTTCAGAGAGCTGTCTCAGCAGAGTATTTAAAGAACGAGGTTTATTAAGTAACAAACAGGTAGCTACCTACTGGCCAATGGACACCTTTATTTCTCATTGAGAACATTTTTAATATTCATGATTTAATGACCAAAACCTGCATTTTGGTATTTCAGTTCAGTAACAAATGAAGACTGTCTTAATTCACAAAGCCTGGATCTGGACATCCCAAGCAACGGAGGTTTGGATCGATCTGTGGAGTGGAGTCCGGACCGCTCCTGGTGCACAGACACTGAACTGGTCTTTACAAGCAGCTGCTGGTGGTGCAGCATCTGGCACAGAGTAAATTCTCTGATGGTGTCAGATATCTGCAAAGACGGTTTCAAAGGCAGTCTGCGTGACAGCGGTCCAAACTGTTCTGGTTCATTTAAGGAGTGCCAGCAGATACTGGTAGCGCGCACTAACTACATTGCTGCCTTCTTAAAAGCTAAACATTTCGGCTAATACCACATCACATTCATACCGTATTCAGATGTTGCAGAAGTTCTTGGCTTAGGAAGAGTCTGGGAATGCGCAAACTTCCCAACCCATTCAACCTTCAAGCAGACAATCTTAGTAGTGGGAGTGTACTGGGGCATGGATGGAGAGAGCTAAATGTGGGGATGAGGGTAGAAAGCAAACCCAAAACCTCTCCGTTATCTCTGCCCCCCCAGGAATCCAGATGACAAACGGGAGATGATTTGAAGCTAGGAGTGTGAAAAGCTGGAACCAGGTGTTTGGAAAAAGAAAAGGCATTTGAGAGGAACCATTTCTGGTAGAAGGCAGGCTATGGAAACAAGAGGGTCCTGGAAGTTTTCAAGTAAGGCACGTCTATCTGCAAACCCAAAACCTTCAGCATTTTGCAGATGCGGTAATTTATAATTCTTTAACATGGTACTAAACTTGACCATGCATAAAGTAGCCTGTTATAAGGCTGGGAAGTAGGTTTCTGGTTCCTTAGTTTCCTTAATTGTATTTTGACATTTTGCCAAAAACTGCTATACTGCAAGCTTCATGGAATGGTAACACAGCCCTGTTTGCAAGCCTTAACAGCCCCTGCAGCATTTTTTTGGGTAAGTCTAGTTTAAAAAAAAAAAAAAAAAAAAAAACCAGGAAAGTCACTGCAAAACCTAGTTTTCTACGTGAAAGAAATACATCTGAAACCTTCAGAAACAATCAGTACGTGCACAGACTTCTAGACAGCTGTTTTGGTTGTTTTGTCATTTTGTTTCAGGGTTGTGGGGTTTTTTTTGCTTAGTCAGGGTGGGAGAGGAGCGGCGAGTCTTTCATAATGCTGTGTCATCGTCTTCTCCAAAATCTCCCACTAAAAGCGAATGCTTATCTGGTTCATTAAGAACGATGCTGTTCACGGAACGCTTGTCTGAAAAGAGCGAATTTATAGAGGCTCTACTGTAATTGATGATTCGATCCATTAAGCTCAGTTTAGGAGAACCTGTCCCAGTATCATCAATTCCAATGTGGACACTGATTTCTGATGGGCTCTTGTGCCTCATTTGGCCACGGGCTCGAAACTCAAGTTTCTCAGCACTTGGTTTCTGGTACCTAAGGAAGGAAGAAACAAAAGATGACAATACATCTCAGGTTGAAGTAAAGTACACTAAAATGTGGAAAGAAACTAGCCTACGTGCTACAATCACGCACAGGCCAGAGACATTTATAATTTGATCGATGATGCAATAATGAAAGTTTCAGATTTTGCAAGACTACTATACGACCAGAAGCTAATTTTTTGGCCAGGACGCAGAAGAAGAGGTAGAGCTGACATGCCTCACTCAGCATTTAACTGCATTGGTGGTGCTGAGCATCTGCAAAACGTATCAGCAAAACGTACCTATGGAGAGCAGACCACTGTGGCTATCATTTACCAGCTCTTCTACTCTCCTCCTTCTGAAGACTCATGTGTTAACTAAATAGCAAGAGATACCATTCCCGCCACAGTGCTCCACTAACTCCTAACTGCGGAATCACGGAATTGTCAGAGTTGGAAGGGACTTCTAGAGATCATCTAGTCCAACTCCCCTGCTGACGCAGGAATGCCCAGAGCACATTACTCAGGACTGCATCCAGACGGGTCTTGAAAATCTCCAGAGAAGGGGACTCCACAACCTCCCTGGGCAGCCTGTTCCAGTGCTCTCTCACCCTCACCGTAAAGAAGTTTTTTCTTGTGTTTGAATGGAACTTCCGGTGTTCCAACTTGTGCCTGTTGCCCCTTGTCCTGTCACTGGGAACCACTGAAAAGAGTCTGGCTCCATCCTCCTTCAACCCACCCTTTAGATACTTCTAAGCAAGAATAAGGTCTCCCCTCAGCCTTCTCTTCTCCAGGCTAAAGAGTCCCAGCTCCCTCAGCCTTTCCTCATAAGGGAGGTGCTCCAATCCCCCAGTCATCTTGGCTGCCCTACGCTGGACTCTCTCCAGAAGTTCCCTGTCCCGCTTGAGCTGGGGAGCCCAGAACTGGACACAGTATTCCAGCTGTGGCCTCACCAGTGCCGAGCAGAGGGGGAGAATGACCTCCCTCGACCTACTGGCCACACTCTTCCCTATGCAGCCCAGGATTCCATTGGTCTTCCTGGCAACAAGGGCACATTGCTGGCTCATGGATAATTTACTGTCTACCAGGACCCCCAGATCCTTCTCCTCAGAACTGCATGCGGAGTAAGGAAGAATAACGCAATGACAAATGCAGCAGCTTGGTTTACTTACTGCAGCAGTCCTCAGGGTGGTGTTTACAGCTGCATCGTCTCCAAAGCCAGCATGTCCTGACAAGATTTCTCACAAATATACAAAGGCCACCAAGGAATCTTCCATTCTGAACCCACTTCTAATTTGTACATTTCTCTTCACATTAGAAATAACATTTTTAAACACTACTGTCTGAAGCGCCTTGGACCAACTGACTCCTCTGCTCAAGCAAGAACAAAACCAACTGCTGCTAAACACAGACCTGCCTGAAGTGTTCTTCACACAGCTTTGAAATCTCTCATAGTCCCACACTTATCTTCTGCCACTCAAAGCGAAAGACCTCAGCTTCCAATCCAAATTACAAACCACAAAATTGCTCGTACTCACATCTTTAACAGCAAAGACGAAAGCACAACAGAAACAGAGGAGGCAGCCATGGCTGCAGATCCCATCCAGGGCTGCAAAACCAAACCAATGGGCAGGAAGACACCTAGAAAAAGAACACAGCAATAATTTCAGAGCAGGGACACAGCATTATTCATTTATTAACACACACAATTTCACATGGACTGTCTAATTTTGGTTGTATTTCAAGACATTAATAAATAGGATTTTAGTTTAATGCTAAATGACAAATATTTAATACAGAAATATTTGTGTTCTACCTCAGCTAGAACCTACCTGGCTGTGTGACTTACGCAGTCTGAAATTCAGAGGCAGGCACGTCTTGCCCGCCCTGCAGTAAACTGCTTGTTCACAGGATCAGGCTCATTCAATAAACCTTTTATCTTAAAGTTATGTTCATGTGCTGAGCAAATCCATAACGTGGGAGGAGGACAGCTCACAAATATACCGCTGCAACGTTCCCAGGCAGAGAACTCTGCACTTACTGACAGTCAGAAGTAAAGAAAACGGACACTCTTCAACACAATCGTAAGTCACTGTGATCTTCTACTCACTGAGCACAATCTTAATACTGCAGGGAAGCATTCACATACCAGCAGCTATGGGAACTCCAATGAGATTATAAATTAGTGCAAAGACAAAATTGATCCGGATCCTCTTCACAGTTTTCCTCGATAAATCTATACTTGCTACCACATCCATCAAGTCATCCTGCAAGTTAATATGTTTATTAGAGAAGTCAGAGAGGAAAAAAAAAAAAAGCATACACGTGGCGTCATCATACTCCTGTTTTAAAGCTAACTACCATACACTGGATGTAACAGACTACACGTAGCGTGTATTCTGTAGGCTGCTCTAGTTTGTCTGCATCGAGCCCATACAATCGGCGCCAATCTTACTCCAGATGTCCTTGTAATCCAAATGATGCGTACAGCACCACACAGGACAGCTCTAGACACTGAACACCATTTCTGTAGAGGTGATGTTGATGTGTAGGAAGAAGTGACTATAAGCTTGGAGATATTGTGGTATGTTACTGAAATATAACTGATGTTTGCCAAAGGTCAGATCACTTTTTCCTCCTTTGCCCACTCCCAAACTTGAATTACCCCAAAATTTGTAGTACCCAGAAAATGGGGAAGTTTTCTTCATAGGGTAATTACCACTACACTGAACAAACATGATGAAGACAATCTCCAGTTCTCCAGGCTGATGAAGACTGTACCCTCAGCAGTGGTCTAAATCATTCAGGACATCCTGGGCCTTCTAACCCCTCTTATCAGATCATTTTAATGAAGCATTCTTATTTCTTACCTTAATTAGAACCACATCAGCTGCCTCAATGGCTACATCCGTACCCGTGCCAATAGCAATTCCCACATTGGCCATGGCAAGAGCTGGGGAGTCATTGATACCATCTCCAACCATGGCCACCCGTTTCCCTTCGTCTTGTAACTGTTTCACTTTGGCGACTTTGTGGGAGGGAAGAACCTCTGCGAACACTTTGGTGATGCCAACCTAAAGAGAGAGAAGTACAAAACTGTCTTGTGGCTTTTCTACTAGCTATCAAAGCTCCTGCCTCTAATAATGGGTTTCAACCTTCCGAGTCACATGTTATCACTCATGAGGTAAAGACCAAACCCAGCTGATATGAAAATAGCTCTGAATTCAAAATCGATGCTGTTTCCATTCAAAAAGGCTTCTTTAGTTCCCTCCTTATTCTGAATTTGTTTCAATTACCATTTTTCACAGTAGACCGGTTCTACGCCAGCCACAAGCAGCATCGATGTGACACAGCATGCTTCCTCTATGCAGGTCGTACCAAGCTTCAAACCCAAACACACGTGTAACGGCTTACCTGAGAGGCAATAGATCTGGCTGTCTTGCTGTTGTCACCAGTCATTAGGACAACTTCTAATCCCATGCTCTTCAAAGTGTAGACTGCCAGCTCAGCTTCTGGTTTCACAGTATCAGCAATAGCTATCAAGCCACAAAGAACTCCTAAAAGAACAGAAAGAAATAATGTGTTTGTAATAAGGACCTTTATTGCATTTTTTCCCCAGTAAGACCAATTCCAGAAACAGTAATATCAACAGTAAAAAGCAGAATGAGAACAACTATCAGGGCAGCAATGTTTAAGGCAATACAAAGCACGGACTGTCCAACAACAAAAAATTTCCTTCTTTCTCCTTTCTTCCCCTTGCTCTCTTTGAAGTCTTTGCAACTCTCTTGTCAACTAAAAAAGGCAGGAAAATGTCTTTCTCATGTGAAAGTGTTATAAAACCAGCCAATGATCTCTTTTCATCCCGTTATTCTGCTTCAGGTATTAACTGCTTATTACTTGTTACTGTCTGTTTAAATAGTGACAAATCAACCTCTGAATAAAAGACAGACAGTGTTGAACTTACCATCAACAGCTGCTAGAACTGCTGTGTGACCTCTCCGCTCATGTTCCATCATGGCTTTATCAACTTCGTTTTTAACAAGGAGGCCATTTCTATTCATCCATTCCCGGTTCCCAATGAGAACAGAGTATTTTTGAGAAGTCATAGTAGCTGAAGGAAGAAAATACAATGCTGCCATCATACGAATAACAGAATCCAAACAGAAAGGAAGTGTTTCTCAATACTTTCTGCCCTACCAATCTTTTCATGTGTTCTTGACAAGACAGACACATTTCTTCAGTAATGGGTAGCTACCACGTCAGTGGACCATGAAGCACAGGTCAAAGGACAGTAAGGACTGAGTCCCTTTCTCAGTGCTTCTAATTTATATATAACAACCCAATATAGTTGAAAGATCTAACAAATGAGCTGTTCTTGATTGAAAACCAGTCAGTTGCACAAATATACTTCATTTTGGCTAGCAAATGGTAACTTGGGATGAAGCAAAGTAAAAATGGAGCGAGCTGAAAGACAATTTCTGTATGATTTTCCAGCCCCATATTCAACACATAAGGTCAAATTGTATTTAATCAAAATGCCCTGAGTGATGTGTGAGCACGAACTAAACTAATGACCAACTATTTCTGGTGTGCCTTGATGCAAACTCAGTTCTCTGGGGCAGAAAAAAGTGATGTCGTTCTTAAGGATCCTAAAGACACAAGGGCAAAAATTACCCATTTTATTCTATAAACCAGAGGCAGCTTACTTGGTAGTTCAGCATCAATAATCAAAGCAGGCTGCATTGATTCGTCTGTGTTTTCCTCAATTTTCACAAGCGTCACATTTTTAATATTGTTTTCTTCGACCATTTTATTTCTTCTGTAGAGCAATGCTTCAATATTGGTGACTTTACAACTAATGCCGCAGCCTGGAACCACCTGAAAATCTGTACATGTCCCAAGGGTTTCCGAGTCCAGTTCCTAATGAAAAAGGATGCAAACTGAGAAAACTTTTAAATATATAAAAGCATGCTGCATTTATAAACCCCACAAAATAAAGTGCAGTCAAATTAACTCTAACAGGAGCAGAAGAATATTGAATCAATCATCAAAACCTAAGTTTGAATATCCAGTGCATCTAGCATGGCATTAAGTGATTTACGTGGGCTCCACAATTTTCAGCTTTCCCAACTGAATACCATCAATTACTTTCTAAATAACACAAAACTATTCATACATATTAAGTGCTGCAAGAGAGTCCTTCCATAACACAAACTACTCTTTTCCTGTAGAAATAACTTACCTTTTTGCAGTATTTTGTTATTGCTACTCCAAGAGGATGCTCGCTATTACTCTCTGCAGTCCCCACTATCGCCAGCATTTTATTATGTGGTAGCTGGTTACCCTCCACTAGAAACTCCACCTGCGTCACTTCTGGAGTCCCATGAGTAATAGTACCCGTCTTGTCAAATACAACCACCTTTACCTGCAGCGAAACAGGAAGACTTCATTCAACGAACAAAGCTTTAATGTACAGTTTCCTCAAAAAAACCACCCAATTTAACCAAACTTACTACCATGTATGATCATATACCGCTGATGTACGTGTAACGATCTGCTCAGGCAGCCATTGGCAAAATGCCACCGACACCAGCCGTTAAAGCTCTTGTCACAATAACCCACATTTCTTACCTTATGTGCCATCTCTAATGGCTCTCCTCCTTTGATGAGGATGCCGTTCTGGGCTCCTACTCCAGTACCAACCATCACAGCTGTCGGGGTGGCTAATCCCAGCGAGCAGGGGCATGCAATACACAAGACCGTGATAGAGGCTTGGAAAGCAAAGCGGATTATCACTTCGGCTGCAGAAATGCTCTTATTGTAACCCTAGTGACAGAAGTTTATTTTAGTTATAGAAGAAGCTGAACAACAGAAACAATCTATTCAACTACACATTGCCTTTGTTGTTAAAAAAATCCACAAATAAATAAGCTAAAGTATTAAAATGAAGAAGTAAAGCACAGGCAAATTGCACAAAAACCAAGATTAATGACCAAGTTCTGTTCTATGCTGCACATACCCACGATCTGTTTTGTTTATAGGACATTTTCCTAAATAAGGTACCATGTACTATGATAACTCTTTTATGCTGTAATGCTGTAATGTAGTAAAAGATACTCTATCAACAATATATACAATAACAAAGAAAGAGGATATGAAGACTGCTTTCCTGGAAATTAATAAATTCTAATCAGAAATAGTCATGAACCAAGAAACCTGTGATCTAAGCAACCCCAAGGTACAAGTTAGGATCCTGATCCTCCCCTGGCATCTGTCATGAATATGAATTCCACTGATTTCGAAGACGAATTTACACAGACCTACGTAAACAAAACTAGAATTGGAGCTTGTGACACAAGTGACTTCTTTTCCCCACAGAGAAGGAATGGAAATTAGGAAATTTTGATGTTTAGTATTTACTTTTTTTTTTTTTTTTTTTTAAATACTAACTTTCAGGAGTTGATTAATTAGTACAGATTCTCTTTAGGTATAAATATGGAAGTGATACAGCGTAAAAAATATATAATATGAAAAATATAACAACAGCAATAATAATAACAACAACTATTATTAGTAAATCTATAAAAAATATTATTATTATTAAATCTATAGTCAGCAACTGCCTGCAAGGATAATTCAGAAAGGGTACCATTGCAGTCTAATAGACTTGTAGGCTAACTATTTTTTATATATATCAGAAGGTGTTTAAGGAGACTTACTTACCAGGAAGTATTTTTCTACTATTTCAAAATCCACAAATCCAATTATAATCCAGGCAAAAAGGGTAACCACAGAGACAGCCACAATAGAAGGAACAAAGTAGCCACTAAGTTTGTCTGCAAATTGCTGGATAGGAGCCTAGGAAGGAACAACACGTCAGCTCCCGCACCATTATGCTTACTCACTTTTATGCCTTCAGAGAGAGATATAATCACAGCTTCTGTTTGCAGCACATTTGGCATACCACACTTTATAATTACATATTTACTTAATAAGACGATGAGACTCGGAACAGTAGACTACATCAAAGTCCTTGTTCAGCAAGACACTTCATTATGCAACTGCAATTCAAACCTAAACAATCTTAACTGCTCTTCAAATGATTTGGTATGCTGATGCCTAAACGGTAAGAGAGAACCCAATGCTTAATTTGATAATACTCTACCTTTGAGGTCTGGGCCTCCTCCACAAGTTTAACAATCTGGGAAAGAGTTGTATCAGCTCCGACGTGGGTTGCTGAAATCAGCAGTGATCCATTCTGATTAATAGAACCTGCAATAACTGTATTGCCAGGTTTTTTAGTCACGGGCATCGCTTCACCTAAGGAAAGGTCAACAAGAGATAATAAGGTTTATTTTTCAGCAATGTTATAATAGCTACCACCCCCTAACGTGCAATTAGAAGAGTGAGGAAAACATCAGCTTCAACTTCCCCTCTTCATATTCATTTTAAAGGAAAAGAAAAGCATGTTTACACTTGCAAAAAGCAAGCGCTTACCTGTGATAAGAGATTCGTCTACCATAGAGTGTCCTTCAATCACACGACCATCCACTGGGAATTTGCCTCCTGGGATCACTTTGACAATGTCACCTCGTTGAACCAGTTCGACATCAACTTGCTCTTCACTACAATGACGTATAGTGTTTTTAATAAGAGATTGTTAACTGAAATTACCCAGGCAAAAGTTGTTACTATACACAAAGCATAATCCCATTGGTTGACATTGTTAACGTATACAAAAATTGTCAGAAGAAAGGCCATTTTAAAGAGCACTACGATTATTTTATCATTTCTCCAGTTGAGAAAATCCACTAATTTTCTTATCACGGCAAAAATTAGCAAGATCCCAATAAAACAAATCAGAACAGTGTTAATTTTTCTGCATTTTAACGTTTATATCTGGCAAATGCGCCAGCAAATCTGAAGTTATTTGCTTCACAGTTTTATAGAATGGTAACATTTGTCTGTGAATTAAGCACATCAACAACAAAAAAAAGGAACAACAGAAAAAGCAAATGACAAAGCAAGATACCTTAAAAGAACGTTATCAGGGCCCAAGGTAACAATAGTAGCTTCAGTAGCTTGTAATGAAATTAGTCTTGCCAGTGCTTCTGATGTTTTACCCTAGAATAATAATTTTCATATTTTTCTGACTATGCTATTGAAAAAAATTGCTGGGTAAATGACAACTGCGTATGTTGCAATTTACCCTATTAAGAAAATACTTTCTGCAAACAGACTTATATTAAGTCACTTCATATTTTTACTAGTGCAGTTACTGAAGACGATTTTACAACAAGGAAGGTTAAACAAACCTAACAAAGCTTTTTAATGGGATTTTTTTTTTTTAAAGGTACGCAACATTCTGAAACAATTCTTAGTGTCCTGCAGCTTGTAGATATCATGGGCTTTTATTTTCCTTACCTTTGCAACATGCTCTAACCACCGGCCCAATGAGATGAACACAAACAGCATAGGAGGCGTGTCAAAGAAAGTCACAGGGTTTACTTTTGCTTTCTCAGCCATCGCAACTAGGAGAATAACAAACGAGTAGACGAATGCAATGGAGGTTGCCAAAACAATGAGCACGTCCATATTTGCAGTTTTGTGCTTCAGGGCTTTGTATGCCTGTATATAGAAGTGCCAGCCTCCAAACATCTGCAACGAGAGCACCAGTTGTATTTTATACACACGTTTGTAACACACAGCAGCATTTCCATAGGAGAGGGAGACACCCATTTTATTTGCGTATTTGCCTTCTCTGTCTCTTCCCAGACAAAATCCCAGCTCTAGCCGAGTGCTGTGATCTCTACCACAGTACTCTCGGGTCTTCTCACCTCCACGCAGTTCCAGCAGCAACTCCCGCACCCACCAGTGCGGCGAGGCAGGCTGCCACAGATGCTGCCTGGCTGCACAGCACCTCCACGCTGCCTGGCCAGCCCGTAACAGCCCCTAGCACCACTGATTTTGGCAAGAGCAGAAGCACACAACCACCTCAAAAACATTTTGTATCAGCATAATCACACTTTTCAAATTTAATTTCTTCATCACATTCTGTTTTGAGTGCTTAAGCCCAATAAACTAGGAGTTGCCATATTCCCACTTACCTGTACAGGGACACAGAGTAAAAATGACAGAAAATTCATAACAGACAATCCTGGTAGGAGCTGGTATTCCAGGGCCATAGAGGAGTGAAGGGTCTCCATTTCCTCACTGCTCATGTTGTGATGTGCGTGAGCATCTGCAAGCTGACTGTCCATAACCATCATGTAAATCATCAGCCCCATGACAGGAATACAGAAAACGAGACTCACAACAAAAGACCTTTTCCACCTCAGATTTAAAAAAAGAAGAGAAAAAATTGTTTTGCAGGCAAGTGCTGGATAACATTTTAGCTAGCAAGTCTGCACAGTCACAAAAAAAAAATAAAATCGTAACTTTACTGTTGATTAAAAAAGAATCACATATATTTATAGAACCTAAATATGTTCAGGAATACTTACTGCCTTATTTCCTGTTTGTGATCTAGATGACTAGCAGATCTATCTTTTTTGACTAACGAAGTAGCGAAACCTAAATCCTAAGGGAAAAAGCATAATAATAAAAAAAGAACAGTTGATTTTTAAGGACACTTCATGCTCATATAAAGTTATTGCCAGATTTTTGTGGTGCCAGCCTTACATTTCATTTACTTTATTAACAGTTCTGATATGATTATTAATAATTTTTCATTACCTTGCAAAGAGAGAAAAGCAATCTGATTTAGAAAACAACCTTGCTAGAACATCAAAATGCTATTCTAAAATGTGCCTTTCCAAAATGGTTATTCCTGAAGCACAGAAGTAGAGAAGTTGAGAGAGAAAGCCAAGAAACTTATTTCACCTCTCTCCTGCTACAGCACTCATGGATGTGCCTTGTTTTTCTGTGAACCTATAGCTGGTATCTTCAACTCTACCATAGCCTGGCTTTCCTAGTATTTTGGTTTAAAAACTTAGGCAAAGTTATAATAGAGCATTGCTTTTGTGCCATAACACACATTATCTGCAGAAATCTGTGCTAAGTAGATAGGAGATGGAAGAAAAGAGATTTTTTTTTTTCCTTTAATAGTCTTCCCTCTCTTCTGTAACTCTTCAAAGGACACTGGATATTTTATGAGACTTGGTGCCTTCATGAAACTTACCTTTATCACTTGTATAATATCTCGAGGACCTATAATCTCAGGATCATATTTAATGTGCGCTTTGTTGGTTGCAAGAGCTACCGAGCAGTATAAAACACCATTAGTCTTCATGAGGGTGGACTCTATTTTGTGTACACAAGAAGCACATGTCATTCCTCTCACCTGTAAAATAAAGGTTCCTTCCTGTTATAAAAATCACAGGTTACTCAGTAAATGCATCTTAAAAAGTAGGAAAACAAAAAGCGCTTACAACTATCCTGAATTACTTATTGCATATTTCTGGGGTTTGAAGCAGCGAGATGAAGCTCTCTACTTAAGGATGAGAGCATTACAGAGGAAGCATAGGATAGAGACAAGGTTATTAAGCTCTGCTAAAGCTCTGCTGGCTCTTCAAGCTCAGAGCTGGGGTACACTGAGCTAAACTCAGCTACAAAAAAAAAAACAAACCACAAAAAAAAGAAAATAAATTCCTGCAATAGGTAGAGTAATCCAACCAAAAAACCACAGGACTATTTCTCAGACTTCAGTGTAGTAGTGAGCTAGCACAGTGTGCAGAACAAGATACAGTTTGTGATACCTACCTCATATACTCTTATATTCTTTGTAAATTAAGCTCTATTATATGATTAACACTTTAGGAAGTGGATGCTCGCACAAGCACATCCAATAGATAAAAGTAATAAAAGACAGGGGTGGTTGGTTTTAGTTACTAGCTTACAACAAGTTCCAGAATTCCATCTCCTTCGCCACAGTTTTCCATCACGGTAGCTCCAAATCCCAGTTCCCGTATGAGCTCTGCAATAGCTGAAGGGTGTATGACAGCAGGATTATACCTCACTTCTGCCTTTCCTGCCATTAGGGCAACAAGTATCGAATGTATTCCTAGGAAAAAAAATGTGGGAACGGCAGAACATGTTTAAGAAAAACACTTAGGGTAACATGATGGCACAATAGCAATTTATTGAAATTGAGAACGCTACCATGTTGTACGTACATACAAAGAAAAGCGTCATCATTTTTGGAAGACACCTCGACAATGCAACAAAAGCACCTAAGTGTGGGTGTGACAGGTAAAAGTATTACTCCACGAGTTGCATGTTTTTGACAGTCTAATTACAAACACTCATTTCATGCTATATGAAAAGATGATCTATTTTTACTTAAAAGAAGTTCTTCTAAAATACAGTCCTGCATATTTTTCTGATCTGCATTTACCATTTCTGAAAGCCTCTTCTTCAAGAGAGAACACATATGAGAAAGGGTAGATCTAACAACATGCAATCCCACTGTACGCCAAGTGAAAAGCATTTAGATTCATCCATTTTCTAGGATGAAAAAAAAATTAAATTCCAGGTTAATTCGGGACACATCCCTCTTCATTACAATAATTAAACACAGTCTGCGTTAATGACTCATTACATCATAGTAATGCAACTATCCTGCAAATATAATCATCACACTGACAGAAGATACACATAGCTGTCCTGACTCGCAGAGCTAAAATTAACTTATGTCTCTTTAATCCATATTAATACTGTCCCTCTCTAATAGCTCCCTTTCTAATACAGACACGTATACTTCTGCCTTTAAGCTGCAGACCTGGGCAAGTCCCTCCAGAAAAGATTTGTTTTAGTTGCAAAAGGATCCGTATTTGATCCCTTGTGTTCTCTTTGGAGCACTCCAACCCCTGCTTTTGCGAAGGCGGTCTCCAGCCAGCATGCCCACAAAGCAGCAGGAACGACGTTGTTTCCACCCTATGAACCAAGAGTGAGCAGCCCGTGTTCTCACCTGTGGGACACACCAGCAATGGTACTTCTCTTGACAACCCACATGTTAAAAATGCTGTACAAAAGCTATATGCATTCTCTGCAAGAAACGCTTAGAAATTCAACAGATTACACTGGCATATATCTTACCGTCTTCTCTTCTCAAATTTCTCTCGATGTTGGCTACACATGAAGCACACGTCATTCCTGTGACTTGGACATAGCACTTCGATATAGTCTTTGTCTCTTGTCTAGCAAGGTGGGCTGGTGACGCTTTGGTGGGCGGCTCGGTTTTGTGAGATTCCAGCTGCACTTCGGGTGAGGGCTGAGCTATTGCCACAGGTCGTTCTGCCTTCGCTGAAAAGGAGATTGCAATTCGTGACATTACGAATAGCCATTGCAATGAGGTATGAGCTGGTACTACACCTGCCATAAATATGTGTTGCTGTAAATTTAGACCAAAAAATGGTAATTGTACATGCCTTGTCAATCAATCGGATTCATCTGTCAGTTAAGAGTAAGCAAAAGAAAACAAGACAAAGGGTTGGACCTCTGATTAACTTACTGTTTTGTTACTATTTTTCCTTTTGCCTTTCCTCACTGTATTTGTCTGTTCTGTCGCACATCTTTTGTCCGCTTCTGTAGGTTGTAACCTCAACCTCTGCATTGCAACCTTAGTTTTACACACTATTTTGTTGACTTTACCTGGGGCACAAAGCTGAATTTGTAAGCAAGTGCGTGTTTTGTAAGCACAGTCCGTGTTTTTGACCTTAGACAAAGGCTCTCAAACTACAGACAACGGCTTCTTACAGCAATTCAGGAGATGCTGTTTATGCAAGAGCAGTACAAAAGGAATTAAATGGGAGCACCTGACCCTTCAGTTATTGCCATAAAATAGCTCACATACTGTATTTCTCAAAATTTAATCTTACCAAATCAAGAAATGTAGCTTCCCTGTCCCTTTACGAAGCCTCTCTTCCTATTCATATTCACCTGTATTCTCACCGTAAGTCTTCTGCGTTCTACTATCCACCCATCTGCTCGCACTGTGCGATTACTTATAGAGTACCAGTCATCACAGTAAGAATGTGTACTGGTGTTGGCTGCGACAGGGTCAACTTTCTTCATGGCAGCTCCTATGGTGCTATCTTTTGGTTCTGTGACCAAACAGTGTTGGGAACACACCAACGTTTTCGTTATTGCTGAGCAATGCTTATGCAGCACCAGCAGCCTTTCTCGTTTCTCACACTGCCCCACCAGCAAGTAGGCTGGGGGAGCACAAGAAGGTGGTGGGGGACACAGCCGGGACAGCTGACTGAAGGGAATACCGTATGACATCATCCTCAGTAACAGGGGTACGGAGGAGGAAAGGGGGATGTTCGGAGTGATGGCATTTGTCTTCCCAAGTAACTGTTACGCATGATGAAGCCTTGCTTTCTTGCAGATGGCTAAACATCTGCCTGCTGATGTGAAGTAATGAATTAATTCCTTGCTTTGCTTGCACACGTCAGCTTTCACTTATTCCTATTAAACTATCTGTCTCAATCCACAAGTTTTCGCTCTTTTACCCTTCTCTTTCCCATCCCAGTGTGGGGGAGTGAGTGCATGGCTGGGTGGCGCGTGGCTGCCTACCAGGGTTACCTTACAACAGCATCATTCTAACTTCCTCAATGATGGGCACACTCTTCAGAGTCTTGTCACCCCTCAGTCACGCCTGAGCCTGGTTAAATAGCCCTTCGCTTGTTACTGCACAGGAGCCAAGTCTTTGATAATTTGCTATATAAAGAAACTTCAGCGCAGCAACCCGTAATATTCTTCGCAGCTAGCAAAGCTCCAATTTTGTATTCATGCCATGAATATTATACAGTAGCAAACTGGAGCATCATTCGAACATCAGTATTTACCTGACATATTTATGCTTCCACATATCTCAATCATTTTTAATTAATCTGATGTATTAAAGGAAGTGCACATATATTTAATTATCTCATTGACAGTGAAGATATAAAGCTTCTCTCGGCAAGCACAAAGTATATGTCAACTGCTAAATTTCATCTTGGGTGGTACCAAATCCTAAATGGAACGGCTCAATCCTTTTAAGTTTAAAAGTTTAATATGTCATTACCTGATAAAGACGCATCAAATCCCATATCCTCTATTGAGGATCGCAAGTCTTCTGGGCATGTTTGCAGAGGGTCGTATTCTATAGTCCCATTACGATTTGAGAGAGAGACATGGATAGATTTTACACCTGCCTTTTGGGATACGACTCCCTCAATAGACTGCACGCAGGAGTTGCAAGTCATTCCCTCAATATTTATCACAACAACTTGAGTAAGTGGCTGGCTAGCATCCCTCAAAGCTGGGCAAGGAGACTTCAGTGGAGACGCCAGTGTGGGGAAAAGTGCTACATTTTCATATTCCTCAAGAAGGCTGACTTTAAATGTCTCTGGAGAGACCGCCTCTATGGCTCTTCTCAGCACGCCTATGCTAATTAAGTTTGGGTTATAGTTTATAATAGCAGATTTCTTCTCTAATGAAACAACTATACTTGTTACTGATGGGAGTGCTGATATGGTACTCTGAATGTTGAGGACACATGAACTGCAGTGCATGCCATCAATTCTGAAGGCAACTGTCTTTGTATCATTCATATTCGAGGTTTCTTTCAGTGCTGTCTCGGAGCCTTTGGTCTGAGAATTCCTTAACCTTTCCAGGTCAACAGCACTGAACTTGAGGGGTCTAGGCTGCTTTTTGAAAGACGCTCTGAAACCCGCAGCTTCAATTTGATGTTTTATTTCTTCTGCTGTAATTAGATGAGGCTGGTAGATGACAACAGCTTCCTGATTGTCCAGGGACACTGAAAATTAACCAATAAAAATAAGTGTGCATTACTGCCCTAAGCATAATCAGCACGTTGTCTTAAGAGCAACAGATCTTGTCAAGTTTTCCAAGAATGTTTTAAATGCTCAGAAATGTAACTGCAACAGAAAGGAGATTTAATTGGTTTGGTAAATATCAAACAATTTAGTTCTTCAAACATTTTTTGTCTAGTACTATGATAATTTTCAACTGCTCTTTTCCTCAGTTTTTTGCTCTTTCCCCAGGACTTTCACAAATAGCATTATTATTTCTTACTAAATTTATCCTTTTATCAGGGGTTTGTGGCAATACATTTATGCCAAAGCTATTTATACTGATAATTTGCCTTTTAGATACAATCACATATATGCCAATATTAATTTTTAATTGAACAGAAAATATAAACTAATACTAATTACAATATAAAAAAAAAAAGACATCTGGCATTAGAGATTTCTATACCTGGCAATAAAATTATGGAACACGACTACTCCAAGCTCCCTACCAAAATACAAAAGCAACCACTGAATACTGTCACACATGTAGCAGCAACAGCCTCACCACGATTTGGCTGCCCCTTTCTTCACTTCTAGTCTAAATTAAAGAGGTAACTAAATACCTGGTACCACAAAGAGTAACTGTCACACTAAGCTATCTAATCTAAACCCAAGGTATCTCAGTAATACCATCACAGAACAGCATGGTCAACTTCAATTTATATAAAAATACATTAAGGTTTTACCTTTGATCCGCTGAATTCCTTGCAATTTGCCAATCTTCCCCTCAATGGTGCTGGTGCAGGAATGACAGGTCATCCCCTCTACTTTCAGGCGCAGCACAACGCTACTTGCTTGAGACCAGGCGGCATCTTCACAAGTTCCAGGTGTTACCTCTGGTGCAGAGATATTTAAATCTACTCCTGGGACCATTTGGATGATCTGCTTGCCATTTATAACGGAAGAAATGAAAGTCACCACTGCAGTTTTTTGATCGGAGGACATTTTAACATCCACGATACCTTTGTTCTTTAGTAGTGTGTTACAAATCTGTTTAGACGTTAGAGCTGACTGAGCAGGAATAGTAAGAAAAATAGTATCAGGTAAAACAGGTTGTGGATTTGAATCAGCTAACGTAGCATCGAATCCCATGTCATATATCGCTTCCTGCAGCGTTGCTGGAGTCTGCAGTTTTGAGTCATAAATGATGACTGCATTCTTATCCTCTAGAGATACCTTGCAAGGGAAAAAAAAAACCCCAAAACAATTTAGCAAACTGCAATACTAAGAGATGAGAACTAACACCCTGCACGAGACTAGAAATAGCTTTTACTTGCATGTATACTTGTCCAGAATAATTTTATCCAGCACTACTCACCTTGCAGAGTAAAGCCATACCAACAGCCACCATAAAGTAACTTCTGCCCATCTGCACAAGAACACGGCGAGAAAAAACAGATATTCCCCCCCCCAGTTTCAGAATCCTTTACAAGTCTGTCTGGCCACTTTCGCTTACGACATCCAGACA
This sequence comes from Burhinus oedicnemus, assembly GCA_008921705.1. Taxonomy (NCBI): domain Eukaryota; kingdom Metazoa; phylum Chordata; class Aves; order Charadriiformes; family Burhinidae; genus Burhinus; species Burhinus oedicnemus. The sequence goes on along the minus strand of VFFE01007686.1, from coordinate 581,124 downwards.
GCACCAACGCATTTAATGAAACTTGCAGAGCCAAAATCTCTTGAATTATGATGACTAACCCAATTCAATCCCAAAAGCAAAACAGCCCACAGAAAAAAAATCTAATCATGTGTACAATTCCACAGTTAGTAGTAATCACCCTTGGGCTACGAGGATGGAAGAAAACACTCTTTGAAAAAACTCACAGATTTAAATAGCAGTGAAAGGAGATCAGTATTTCTAAGCATCTTAGGTACAAGCTATTAACTTGCTATGAGCAATAAAGTGCATCAGACCTCACGGAATAAAAATCAGTTTCAAAATTTAATATACGACAAACATTAAAGAAGCTGGTTTTCCTCTCTCTGTACCTTTTGGTGATCCAGAGACATCCTGATTTGGTATTAACCTTTCACATCAGATGATACAAATATCCTTAATTTGATTTGCTCCTAAATGATGATATATCAAACACAATTATTGCAGTTTGGAAAAGGGAAAGCTGGTGCCTGCCAGAAGCCCAACATATTATCATTCAATTCTATCTTTCCTCTGGGCAAAGGTACAACCAAAGACCACAGTCATGATTAAATTAGATCAGTTAAATCACCTTAAGGACCACATTTCTTCATTTCTGTCCCAATTATGGGCCTTAACAGATTTAGCAACATGGATGTTTATTGGTTTCATTGCAGTTGGAGGCAAAATAACGTAAATGTAGCTCTGTTCGTCCGCATTAGCTATCTAACATTCATCTCCCTTGCTGACCTAACTCACAAGCACAAAACAAAACCCTGTTTTACTATTCTCAGAGATGCCTCTGAAACAAATGATCTGACTAAATTGAAGTTCTGATTCTATAATGAGGATAATTACTAAATATGACCTCTTGAAGTTTCTTATAGTCCTGTTCTACTCAGACTAAGTTTTTGTAATATATTTTCTTGCCAAGAGTAGTTTTAGAAATAGTATTCAGCTTTGAGATAAGGTATTTACCTTAAAACCTAAAACCAAAACTCTTAGTACTGTCCTTTTAAAAACCTGCTTCATTCCTCACGTAAAAGACACTGTGGGATGCACACTGTCTTCAATCAAGTTGAAGTATGAATGTCTCCTCCTTCTCCTATCTCAAGTCATCTGTATATTCTCAGAAATTAGCTGAAACAATGAAAAAGCAAGGTTGACAAGATCAAATCTTTCGCTAGAATAAGAGAGAAAAGGAGGATTCTGAAGTCAGATTATTTAGGGGTATTATTTTCCATGCTGCTTTTAGCCTTGATTTGACTTCATGCTTGCAGATACCTAGTGATTTATCTGACCGTACCACAGATGTTAACAGCAGTATCCCTATTTCTAAACCAGTCTGTTTATTGACCCAAGGTTCTGGTGTCAGAGCATAGCCTCCTATCACGTTAAAGCTCCATTAAAGTCGAAGGAAGATGAAATATTATGCCTCATGTAAATATTGCTGTCGGTCACCAAAATTTCGGTGTACATACGTGAAGTCCTGCTTCAGGGAAAAGGAAACTGTACTAACCAGTGCATCATTCGCCTTTGTCCAGAATGGTGCACCACAATCATAGAATCATGTAGGCTGGAAAAGACCTTTAAGATCATCGAGTCCAACCATATCAGCCCTTGAAAATCAGCTCCAGGTAAGAATCACATGCCTGCCAAATTAATGTACCCTGTTCTGGGAAGGAAAGTGTTCATGTAAGACATATCCAATAAAATAGAAATTATCTTTTGATGAAACCAGGAAGATACTATTTTCTTTAGAGTAAAATCAACCACTACAGCATGATTTCAGAACCTAGATACTAAGTAATTAAAATTTTCAATTTTCTGTTGCTGCTATTGTTGGGACTGTTCTTTCTAGCACAAATTAGGTAATAAAACTAATAGGAATCTCCTAGCTTTTAAGTTGTTTCCATTTTTAAAACTACTGCAAAATGATGTATTGCATAGGAATAACCAGCTCACCCTGGAATATTCTACAGTCCAAGATTTTGCCCATGACAGAAAAAATACTAACAAAATATTGATATCTCCTCTGAGTTAAGAAAAAAAGATAAAAGGCTAAAATCAAGGAAGTCTGGATTAAGGGCAAGCCAAGTAGCTCTGTTAACGGTTCAAGATTACAGTTCTGCTGCTCTTTCTCTCATTTCCTCACGGACAGCACGATGGAAAGGAAACTTCTAATGCTTGAAAGAGATAACAAGACTTTCCTTTGTCCCCTGGATTACCTGCTACACTCATTTAATGAAGCACAACAAAACAGCATTGTTTTCCACGGTGAGTCAACTACCACATGATTAACTGGACACCTCAAGCCCACAGGTGCTTTTGAACCCGTGCAAGTGACCTCCGTGTACCATCAGTTTGAAAGAAAAGGCCTGGAGCCTTGTCAGCAAATACGAACATTTATTGAGTATGAAGGACAAGGACACTTTGCTTTTGTCACCAGTGTAAGTTCTAGGGCTTTTGCTTTTTCTTATTTAAAAATTTCCTGTTCTTGCCCTTTTTTTTAAAAAAAAAAAACAAAAAAAACAACCAAAAACAAAAACCAAAAAAACAAACACAACACTTTTTTCTCATTACTTCACAATAGTGAATTAATTGTAAGGCAGAAAATTACTTAAGAGTAACAGATAATGACTTAGCTCCCACTGCAGTGAAATGTTTTCTTGTTTTACACCAGAAACACAGTAACGCAATTTGAACATCAACTTCCCATGAAATATACAAAATATACTCTTTTCACATATTTTCCTCCCTCGGTCTGTACTTGATCATGGTTTCTCATATAAGAACAAAGCTTGGTAAGGAATAGCGGTAGTGTTACTTACTTTAATATTATGGATACCATTCATCTTCCCAACATGCTGTTCGATGGTTTGAACACAGGAATTGCATGTCATCCCCTCCACACCGATGACTACGGATTTTGCCGCCATTGTGAAATTCTACTCAAGTCTTTTCATTGCTGTTGGCCAAAAACAATTAGACATTTGTTCTTAAGTCATTTCACAAAGATTGAAATCAAACCAGGGATTTAACAGTTGATGTACTTGGCCACACGTAACTCTAGCAGATGCCAAAATCTGAGCAAAGCTGAACAGGAATGAGAACTTTAGGTATTTATTCCTATACATTTTCAAAAAGGGAAAGTGTTCAGGCATTTATTATTTGATCTGTGTTACAATCAAGATAATTTAACCACATGCAGCAAGCTGTGATTGACTGGTGCGGGAGATGAAACTATAGCAAGAAGCAAGCGAGAGACACCAGCTCTTGCAATGCTAGAACGATAGAGGAGAGCACGTAAGCCACAGTGGCACAGGTGATTATCATGTTTTTCCCACATTTACACCTTATATATTATCCTATGCTGGCAAAACCAAGTGATATGAAATTAGCTCTAGGAAGCAAACCAAGCTTTCTCCACACCTCATTCAGAAAAGTCTAATTTCTGCTCCTCTGAAGACTACCATTATTATTTTTGCTCATAAAAACAAGCCCAGAAAAAAACGATTGAACCCAAATCAAATTAATTTGAGGAAATAATGGCTAATGCAAAGGACTTCTTTTGTTCAATGCATAAACTGTTAAGTAACAGAGGGGAAAAGAGGGGGAAAGAAGTGATTTCCAGATATTTTTTTTTAAACCTTTTGAAAATTTGCTTTGTTTTTTCCAATGACAGAGCAGTTAGTGACCAGGAAAATGATCACAGCCAGCTGCTTAACGTTTGGCTGCAGCAGAAGCAACAGCAAATTTTGATGATTAACTGAACAGCTAAAGTTAAATGTGTGTGTAACTTGGTTTTTTACCCTGGGGACTTATCTTGGAAAACTAAATTACATTAAGTATTAACAACGCTTAATAACATTAATTTGCTTGCTCCTTGGTGACGGTTCAGAACCGTTCCCTGTTACAGAAGGTCTGAAAGTTTCTGGTTTCGCTTCGAGACACGCTACAAACCATGTAAGAATACAAGGATGTTTCATCGTAGAAACAGGTTTACCTCACCGATACACAAAACTAAATGCTGAAGCTTAATCAACAAGTAGTAAAGACAGTATAAACCTCTGAATTAGTGAAATTTCCAGACAGTGAAATATGTGTTTTTCCTTTAACTGCATTTTGTGTGAAGAGCCAGGAACACATTGCAAACTTCTGTCAGCCACTAACCTGAGGGTGAATTTAACTATAATTTCTAGGTCAAAAAAGAAAAAAAGTTTAACTATGTAAACGATATAAAAAATAGTCTGAGAAGTTGATTTTAAAGACTTATTTTCCTAATGCATCCTCTAAAATCCTCTAATGACCACCTAATTCATCTAAATTGTGGCGCGAACCTTCATACTCTTGTAGGCAATAAGAGTTTTGTTGAAGAACTACGCAGTAAAAGACTAGACACATCAAGAATTAGTGCACATCAGCGATAAGCATGGCTAACGGACAGGAACGTTCGGCAAGGCATAAAGGAAACCTCATAGGCACAAGGACTTTGAACACGTAGGAGAGCTACTTTTATAGCTGTATGCCAACAACACCAGAACATTTTTCACCGACCGGTCCAGAGAGCCTGAGCAGCATTCCCACAGCTATTGAAATCTGGTCCGAACCTCGAGTATTGAGTATTTACTCTGTATGTATCGTCGAGTGCTAACGCTTCATCCTTCCATCCCAATCACGGATGAAGTTAGGAAGCCTAAGGGCTGCAAGCACAACTCGAGCCTGTTGGTGGCTGCAGGATGGGAATCACAGGCTGGATCCTGCTCTCATCCTGCGGCTGGATGCGGGTGCACGCAGGACACAGCACGGTAGGATGCGGTCTCTGCACCAGGAGACAAGGGGAAAGAGCTCCAACAAAGCGCAGCTTCAGGCAACGAGAGCTTTGGTCATTGCTAAGGCTGGCCAAGAAAACAGCATTAACACTTGCACTGGCTGTACGAACCAGAAGATAAAACAGCGACAGTAAGTTACTATTACTAAAGAAGGCATCATATTATGCTATATTCGGTAGATAACTCATCCCTAAGAACAGAGAAAAGACAACTCTACCTGAAGCGTTATTACAGATCTCACTTCTCGCCTATTCTTACAAGATCTGAGTTATCAGGACCACATACACAAATATTTGTATGTAAATATTCACACATTACAGGAATATAGAACTGTCACCTGACACACAAGAGAATGATGAGTCAGCAGAAGAGTATATTTTAAGCAAACCTCATATGGTAGGTCCTTTCTCAGGCTCATTGCACACTCAGAGGTACAATATATTTTTAAAAACACTATAAAGCTACCCAAGAAAATACATGCTTTCATCTTGTATTGAAATATGATCCCTACTGATCCACAAGGAATGCTCAGTCCTTACAGAGCAAACAGAGACATAATTGTAACTCCACAGGCAGGCAGCAATGAATCTTCCCACAAGGCTGAAGTTTCAAAAAGTGCATGACTTACAGTGCGTTTTGTGAGCACAACCAGACACATCCAACTAACTAAAATGACACACAACAGTCTATCACAGAGAGAATCCATCTGAGCTCTGGTAAGGTTTGGATAAAAGTGAATTTCAAAGCATTTCCGGTACATCATCAACTTGAGCTGCCCTGACAACTGCACTATTACTGTATTGTGGGAGGGGGGGAAGGTAAGGAAATATTTTGGCTGTGAGCTGCTGTCTAAAATAATCAAAGGTTGGTAAGATGTTGCCTTGGATGGAGAGCTGGGGTGCAGCTGTACGCCAGGCTGAGAAAGTCTGCTGAGCTCCTGGCTGTCTTGCCTGTTCCTTGGTTTAAGAGGCTCAAGCTACAGCACAGTAATATCCATTATCACAAGAAACTAGGACAGAGCGTTAAAGTCTTTTCTATAAGTCATATGTCAACCTAACAGCAACCACACATGTGATATGGCGAACTAGCACGATTAAAGTCATCGCAGTAGTCATCAGCACTGCTACTGAATGCCCACCAACGCAGTAAAAAAATTAACTGCTTACAGATGCAAGAGTAACAGTATACTTTTTTTTAACATCTACTGTTATTATACTTTGTTACGGGCAAAGTATTTCCTCCATATTCTCAGTTTGTTTCCTTGCTCTTCTGCTGTTCATTTCACATATAATCATTTTTTTTTTTTTTTTTTTTTTTTTTTTTTACACAGCCTCATGTTTTCCTACTTAAAAGGTAGCGTGTGGAAAGAGAAACAGGAACTATTAGAGCTATTTTGCCTTAGCAGCCTCATTAACTAAATAAAGTTTGTAAAGTGACTTCAAATATGATGGATGCTATTTACAGAAGTGGAAGAAAATCCTGACCGCAGTAATTCAGGACCACTTATAAAGCACATTAGAATCCTATTATGTCAATAGAGTGTCCTGTTTATGTTTCAAGTGTATGCTTCATACAGGCACAATCTTTCCTTCAAAATAAAACACATCATCTGCTATTTGTGTTTGGATTTAAATAATAAATCAAAAGCAATCAAGCTTCAATAATTCCACTGCCCCAAGAAGGTTTTTTTGTTGGGTTAGTGAGCTTTTTTTAAAGACCCCTGTCCTCAGACCAACTGATCAGGGCCCCGTGGCGTTAGGCATCGTATAAACACAGTAGAGAAAATCCTTTCCTGGAAGAGACTGTAATTCAAACATGCAAAAAGCATACAGGCATAAAAGAAAAAGAATTACTTTTTTTTGTTTTACCCCTCAAGGCCCCAAAGTACTAGGACAGAATCCTGAACTTCCATCATAGAATTTATCTGTTAGATCAAACTGTCTCTTCTTTTTGTTCTCTGACTTTTAATTAAGGAACGCCACTGGATCTGTAAGATATACAGATCGTTAACAGCTCTCTGTTGGGGGGGGGAGACAACAAACAAGGATTTTTATTAGCTTTGTTGCAAGTTGCTAAGTTTTCATACCACTTTTACAAACAGACGGATCTCTAAAAAATGAGATTTGTCCAAATCTAAAGATAGAAAATGAGCCCTTTGTAAGCAATATTGTCTCTTCACATCAGTTACATTATACTATCAACACTGAATTGAGAAACAGTACATTCACAATCTCAGTTTTCTGTACAGCCTTACTGAGATTTCTGAAGACCAAATTGTCTGGATTTCCAGTGCTCCTAGTGCTTTAAAGAAATCTTGTTCTCAAAAGAAAGTATAGGGTTAATACATAGTGACTGTAAGTATACACACATCCTTTTTCCTCCCCTTACAAAATGCTCAGGACAACGAATTAAATTCAAAAGCTAATACATGCTTACATCTGAGACGGTATTCTACCTTGTTATAGTCTATTTAATTTCTAACGCTCTGCCTCCCTTATGAGTGCTTCCTGGTAGAAATACTTTGGCTGAAACTTAAAAGAAATATTTTTGTCATAATTTCCTCCTTCTGACAACATTAAATTAAGAAAAATTCATGACTAAGCAGCCTGAAAAATATCTGTTACACCAATAAATTATGATCAGATGCACACAAGAGGTGTACAGATACTGACAATTTAATCCTAGTTCTCCTTATATGTGTTAATATAAGTTCACATGAAAATGGATGCAGAAGTCAAAAGATCTGCGTGAGGCTGCGTAGCAATCCGTGTATACTACAGCAATGGCTTGAACTTGAAACACCATTTCCTCACTCTTTCCTCACTATGTACCTCTGGTTGTTTTCTCCCCCATTTTTAAAAACTGTTATATATATAAAAAAAAAAATGCATATATACGCATTAGCTCAAAAGAGAACCTCACTGTACAAGGGACAGTTATGGTTCTGTCAGGACTCAGCTGCAACAATCAACAAATCTAAAACTTCTGTGAAATCTAAAAAGCTTTCTAGGTGACAACATACATTTTGTAAGCTGATACTGAAGATCTCAGTTATTACCACTGACTGCAAGGCAAATAACTGCTAATAAATAACTTGTAATTCAAAGTTATCACAGACATATTCTTTTAAGTGAGATGCTACGTAAGTTATGGATCACACATTGTTTTAGAGAAGAATAATGGTTTTATTCTCAACCAATGCATTGCTCCATCTATAAAACACCTTCAGCATCAATTAGTAAAGAATTTTAGGATTTGATGAGGCAAACAAATGGCAGCCCTCCCCCATTTAATCTAACAGCTATGTATTTAGAATATAAGAAACCAAAAGGCTTCAATTCCACTACTACTCTTTTGGAGTAACATCTAAAGCGGCTTCACCTTATGAAGTGCCTTGGCTTTGAACAAACTTTGTAAAAGCTTATTGTATTCTCTACTGTACTATTTACTGCTTAATACCTTTGAAACTCCCTTTTTCTATTCTCTTTCATTACTTCCACCTGTGTTTTGCAGTACACAAGCCAGTAGTACTTCCTTGTTTGTATATTAAGACCATCAATGAAGCAGCAGAGCCCTGGAAATAATCTGGCTCTGCAATAGCGCAGAACCGAACACGGCAGGCTGCATGTGGAGGAGCAAAAGTCCGTGAGAGAGCAGGAGGTGTACAAAGGACAATTAAAACCAAAACGAGATTTGGGAATAGGCATAAGCCCTTGTACCTTTTTTTCAGGTACAATTTTAGGCTTAACGCTTGGGTTGCCTGTGTGCAAGTCAAAATCCAAACATTTCATTTGCTTGAAGAAAGTCAACTAGCGTTTCTATTAAGTGAATGAAGCAATAGAAACAGTTTCTGCTGCCAACAGCAATTGCTTCTTACTGGAAGGAAAATTAAACAGTGGTCAGGCACAAGGTGATTGAGAAACTCAGATTCATCTCTCAACCATTTTTTTGATGTGCGTACAACAGTCTTTGTAAGTAAAATATCTGAAGCAGGATAAGGGTTGATGAAGTCAAAGTTAAGTCATTCACAAACTCACACTATCAACAAAAAAAAAAAAAAAAAGCAATGTGAAGACGAAGTTAAAACACTGGTAAAAACCCAGACTCTCACCTTACCCCCCAAAAACAACTTTAGTGCTTCTAGTATCTGAGCTAACCCAGGCATCGCAGTGTGACAAAGCCCCACAAACACGCTTTGTGCCTGTTGTAGGACCACAAGGATACATAAATGGGAAGCACACAATGTTTCTGGCTAAGGGTACAACTTCAGTTTTCACCACAGTTTTCTATATATAATTATCTTGAATTTATACCTGCTGAAACTAAAAGAAGTCAAAGCTAGGCAAAAAAATAAAAATAAATAAATAAATCACAAAAACGCCAGAAACAGAATCTGTCAGATTTAACTACAGCCTCTGGACTTCATTAAATTTCTAAATGGTGGAGCCTTACTTTATAGCTTGCTTTATTTATGGCAGCAGAAAGATAAATTACTAATTATTTTAAATGAAAAAAAAGGACCTGTGCCTAAAACTCTGCAAAGACATATGAAAAAAAGCAAAGGACAGCATGAGAGGAAAAAGCTGTATCATCTCATCCTTGGACTTACAGAAGTGCTGGAGAATGGGTTACAGGAGATCTGGTCCAATACAAAAGAACAGGGTTTTATTACGCTCATTAGCAAACAGTTACATTTGAAAGTATGACTAGATATGAGCCTTCATCATTGAGAGAGAAACTGCACATCGATAATAAATACCTGTCACAGACAGCTACGTGATACTTTAAATAGGTTGTAACTCATGTTGCTCAAGATTTTAACAAGTCTTGCTTGGTCAGCAGACTCTGGAATTTGCTTTGAGGGACTTGATTTCTACAGACTGGATGAAAAAAAAAATACACCTTGAAAAGATTCTACTTCACTTCTAACGAGTTTTATAATACTTGAGACAAATTCTTCACAAATCCTTTTACTTGTTTGTGTCTTTCACTTCCTCTTCAAGTCAGATTTTCAGAGAACGTGAATGTTCCCCCTGGAAGAAGCACAGCAAGTAGCAGGACAGAATATAATTTATAAACCCTCATTATATGAGCACACTAAGGCCAACTGGGGCTCCTCATTCTCGAGCTTAGTCTCAAAATACAAGGCAGAACGATGCATTGTACAAGTGAAAATAAAACAGTAAATGACATGTAATGCTAGCTTTTGCTTTCCCAGTTCACCGCCTGGGAAGGAAAAAAGGTTCAGGTCTTTTCCTTGCCGCAAAATACACTAAAATTATCAATTTCTAATCAAAATGTGTTTGTGCTCACACACTGCACCATAATACACACAACTAACTTCCACATTGCTGAAAAGAAAAAAATTATTTCTTGGTCTATTTACATCCACAAATACAATTCAACAAGTATTTAAGTGACAGAAACACAATCTTTAGTGACCGCGTAAGAGATTTTAACGAATTTTTCACTAATAATAATTACATGCATTTTCCAGAACATGGATATAGAGAGGCAATAATTAAGCTAGATTTGCTCTTGTTCATTTTAGTGAGATTCTACCCTAAAGTATCATAAACAACTATTTGCCCTTTTCCAGAATATTTACACTACGTTTTTAATGAAAACATTGGAAAGACGTACTTGTGCACGCAGTACCGCCATCACAAGGCAAAACGCTAAGTAAGACGTCGCAGAGGTACAAGTTAAGCAGCTCAGGTTTGAAAAGAAGGACCTTGCAGAAGAGGCTCAGCGACTTGCGCACTCAAATTCATCCCAAGCCTTTCCCTGAAGACGGCCAACGCCAGAAGTGGTACTTTTTCAAGCCCATCAGCAACCGCACACTTACCGCATACCAAGAAGCAACGAGATCTCCAGTGTGGCTGTCCCCTGATAAGAACAGCCTACGGTGCTTCCTTTCAGCTCCCCGTCTGACACTACCCAGCCTCTCTGGCTACATCCCAGGGAAGCCAGAGCAGCGCCGATGTGACTCCCCACCGCCAGCGTTTGGCTACCACTGCAAACAAACCCCAAAGAGCGAGAAGGCTGAGCAGCAAACAGCATTCAGAGCCGCGGTTTGGAGCCAGGGCTTTCGTTAAGCTCGGGCTATCGCCGAAACGCCGAGTCACCCCCCTGCTCGTCCCCTCCCCGAGCCCACACCAACTCCCCCGGGATGAGCCACTCGCCGCGGTTCCCCTCAGAGCCGGAGAGGCGGGGGGGGCGGAAGGCCTCACCACACTTCCTCGCCCCTCCGAAGCGACAGACCTCCGCAGCGGGGGTCCGGAGAGACCCACGGCCGAGCCCCAGCTGCTATTTTCGGGCTTCGCACCCTCCGCCGGCCGCGGGGCGCTGAGGGACGGCCCGCTCCCGCGCTGCGCCTCAGGCAGGGGCGCGGCGGGACCTGCCCCCCCCCTTCCCTGAGGGGACACGTAGCGCAGCGCAGCGCAGCGCGGCCCGGCCCGGCCCAGGGCAAACCCCCCTCCCCCCACAGCCGCCTCCCGCCAGCCCGGGATGCCGTGACAAGGGCCCGGGCCGCACTCACCGGAGACTCCGGGCGGCGCAGGCGGCCTCTCCCCAGGCCGGGGTCGCGCCTGGCACTTTGCCCCATGCAACCGGCGGCCCCGTCCGGCCCCGCCCCGCCGTCACGTGACCGCAGGGCGCCTGGCCCCGCCCGCTCACGTGACACGAGCGGGGGCGCCGCCGCGGGACACGTGACGGCGGCCCCGCGACACAAAAATTCATCAGGAAAAAGTCGTATTTCTGTCAGCATCCGGGAACGGACCTGCTGGGAAAGCGCCTCCGACTCGAAAAACTAATTTAAGCTCTTCCCCACTCTCAAAGGCCTCAGAGAGGATGAACTTATTTGCAGTGATTCCAGATGTAAAAATACTGAGGAAAAAAAACGGGATTGCAACAAACCCCATAAACTTTGTCATTAGATGTGCAGCAGAAATCAGGGATAAGTGACATGAACTCTGCAGTGGGAATGCACGTGGGGTTCATTTAAGCACACACATCTGGCTAAACGGACGACGATACGATGTTTTGGATCTGTCCATTATCCACCAGTGACCCTTACAGGAACAACTGGGAATATCTACAATAGGATTTAATTGCGTTTTTACACTAGTTCTTACACTTCAGCAGACACAGAACATAGAGGAATCCTAAAAGAGCCAGAGAGGTTTCTAGGTATGTTTATTAGACCAGGAATGCCACTGTACAAGTGGTAATCGGGGAACAAATGCCATTACATGGTGATTTTTTTGGTGAAAGTTTAGACCAGTTTATTGTAAGTAAAGGCTGTTACTCCCTCCATTCTTTTGGAGTGATTCTGCCAACAGGTGACAAGCCCCACTCAATTCCAGCTTGTGTAAACACCTGTAGGAGGATAAAAATTAAGATTATTAACTCCAAAATTAAAGAAACCTTGCAATAGAGGGCTATTTCTATTGCTTTCAGTTTAGATTTCTTGTGTTAGAACATGACATCTCAGTCATCAGCAAATGGAATATATTTATATTGAATAATATTTAAATACTTTAGTTTTCTATTTCAGAATATCTAGCTTTAGAATAAAGAATCTGGAATGTAAAACCCCATCACCATACTGCTATTTTCATGCATAAGTTTTTCTGCTAAAACCTCTTAGAAATCCCAAGTAAAATAGAGAACACTTGTGTTTCTACTACATTTTAAAATCAAGCAATAGACTGACACAGAAATTTGTGTAACAACTCAAAATTAAGATATGAACGAACAAAACTTTTGTCTCTATCACATTACTACTTCACTTATATAAAAAGCTCCTAAATTCTAACCACATAAGTTATTTCAAACAAGTAAGCCCTTGTGAAACTTCATAGCTTCCAAGTTTACAGCTATAGTCACAACAGAGTGGTGGAAAAAAAGGACGACTTACGTATCCCCAGACAGTAATAAAAGCTGCGGCTCCACCAAGGAGTACCAGGTTTCCATATTTATCATGGAAGTTAGGCTCATATTTGCGATGAGCTTGTCTTACTGCAGTATGCTGAATGCCACGAGCTAATCAATGTTAAAGAGAATTAGAAGTACAGAAATCAGCTAAAATATACATTCAAACCATTCACAGTCCTCATCTCTCACCAACAGAGAGGCAAGCGTAAGCAGTAAAAGACTTTATGAAAAGCTGAAAAAAAATTGATCTTTTGGACTTAGAGCTCTGGAATGATTCCAAAACATAGGATATACAGAAAGCCTTGCATTTTGTTTCAGCTCTCCCAATTTCGTTCTAGAAAGTTACTCCTGAAGACTAATTCCAGTAAGAAAATCCTCTAAGTCACCTTTTTCATTAATGTGTTTTCTTTGGGCCCTCAGTGTGGAAGTTTAAGTACGTTTTTAAGTATTATTATTTCTCTAATAAAATATTTTGTTTAAAAGTTTCAAATTTCTATATGTAAGTATCTACATTGTCAATATGCGTACCTAATATACGCATTTTCAGGATGAAGCTCACCATCAAATTAAGGGGTGAAAGATAGTGGGTATAGGTAACACCTTTCTCAGTCCTTCAAGAGGGAGGGAGGTGAAGAAGGAAGCGGAAACAATTATGGGCCTTCGCATGAGGTAAATAATAGAGAGCAAAATACAGGAGGATATCGTCTGATGACAGGATGTATAACGTACATTATAAATGTACGCTATAAAAGGTACACTTATTAAGGAGAAGACAGGTGGAAGAATGAAACCACCAGCTTCAAAACACAGAGATTGTTCAGTAGTTGCGTAGAAAGCATTTGATGAGACAGTGATCTGTGCATAAACATAGATACTACAAAAGGTAATCTTTTAGTTTCAGGTCAATGGTTCACATTTACCCAAACACGACTAGAGAAGATGACGGCAATGCCCATAACGCTACTACATCCCTATCATGCTGCGAGGCTGCACAAATTTTTTTAAAACAGAAAAAAGAAACTTGAATATCTACCAAGAGAAAGGCTGCTAAGCATGTTTATTTCAGGTGCATGCACCTCGGGCTAAGCACATCATGAACCAGGACCAGATTTGAGAGGACCGGGTTAAGCACTGGGGAGTCCATCACTGAAGAGGTAACTCTACTCTTGAGTCTGAAGGCTGGTCACTGACTACACCTTGTCACCTCAGGTTACAAGACCTGGATGTGCCTTTAGTTACTATCAAGGATGAAAAGCACCGAGGAAGGGAACCCAAGGTCAGCTCAAATAAAAGCAACTAGGAGATAAAAGAGGCAGGAAAAAAAGAAAGAAAAAAACCCCCCAAAACCAGCAGACAAAGGACGCTGAGAAAGCCGCCCGCAGCCCCTCAGCTGCCCTCACGACTGTTGAGGGACAGTCCTCACAGGGAAGGCACCTCAGCCGGGGGAGACCCCCTGACGAAACCACCTGCTCCCGAGAAACACCCCCAGCACCTCTATATTACAGAGAGCCTCCTCCTTGCTTACCGGTGAGGTTCAGAGCAGCCCTAGCCACGGGGAACATGCTGACAAGCGGAGTACGGCCCTGCCGCCGGCGGGACGCTGGTACCCTTGGCGAGCGGTGAAAAACAAAATGGCCGCGGCGGAAGTGGCCGACGCGCCGCGCTACTGAGCGGAGCCCTGTGGGTAACGGGGCCGCGCAGCGGCTGGGAGAGGCGGCTGCTCGCTACGGTGGAGCGAGAACGGGGAAAGCTCCGTAGCCGGGAGAGAAAGACGGAGGCTCCTCTCCCATTCACAGGCTCGGGAGCGCTCCGACAAAGGCTGGGGGAGGCGAGCGCGGTCGTGAGGAAAGAGCTAAGGAGCTCCCGGCAGGGGCTGTGAGCGCAGTGTCAGGATGGCCGAGTGGTCTAAGGCGCCAGACTCAAGGCGTTCCGCGCCTTCCCGAGGCGGGTTGGGTATTCTGGTCTCCGTATGGAGGCGTGGGTTCGAATCCCACTTCTGACACCACTTTTCTTCCCCCCTCGTAGGAATTTAAATTCGGACAAGGGCCGAAGAGCTACAGGCAAACGTTTTATTGCAAACAGAAATTGCAGCGAGGCCCGCGGCGCCGGGAATAATTTCTACAGCGTACACATCACTGAACAGAGAAATAAAAAAGCACAAGTAAAACCACGTTTCTGTGGCAATTATGCTTGAGAGCCTGTAAACCATTACCCACAGGCTAAGGATTTCCCAATTGCATTTACGATTTTAACAGACGACCGAGCAATATCCTTGCATGTATTTCATCATCGAATGGTTTGGGTTTGGAAGGGACCTTAAAGATCATCTTGTTCCAACCCCCCTACCATGGGCAGGGACACCTCCCACTAGACCAGGTTGCTCCAAGCCCCGTCCAACCTGGCCTTGAACACCTCCAGGGATGGGGCAGCCTCAGCTTCTCTGGGCAACCTGGGCCAGGGTCTCACCACCCTCACAGTCAAGAATTTCTTCCTGAGATCTAATCTAAATCTCCCCTCTTCCAGTTTGAAGCCATTGCCCCTCGTCCTATAGCTCCACTCCCTGACAAAGAGTCCCTCCCCAGCTTTCCTGGAGCCCCTTTCGGATATTGGCAGGGGCTGTGAGGTCTCCCCGGAGCCTTCTCCAGGCTGAACAACCCCACCTCTCTCAGCCCGTCCTCACAGCAGAGGGGCTCCAGCCCTCGAATCATCTTCATGGCCCTTGCTTCGTATAAAATTAAGCAAGTATACACCTTCGGGGGAGCTACCGGTTAAGCTCATTGGAGTTTTACTCTAGACTCCGCTTTTAGTTTCTTGAGGCTTACCGACGTGAGGCCTGGCCCCCCGCCGCGGTGCCGCCCCCACCCGGGACGCTAAGCACACTGCGGCTGTGCAGCAGTTTGCAATGTCTGAAGAGCCGCAGGCGCTGGGGACAGCCCGGGTGGATCCTCAAGGTGAGGGGCTGGTGCAGCAGGGCAGTTGCAGCACCCTCCCGAAGGCGGGCGGCGAAGGGACCCCCGCCGGCGCTGCCGCCATCTCCCGGGGGTCCCGGCCCGCCTCAGGGCGGCACGCCCTGCCTTCCCTCAGGGCTCCGCCAATCGAACGGCTCCAGCTTGCCTCGCTCCTATAGGCTAGCGGCAGCCCTTGCTGGAGGCGGGTTCAACGAATCGGAGGCCGGCGGTCAGTCGCGGGCCGGCGGCGCCGCCAATAGAAAGTGGCTGGGCGGGGCCGCGCTGCCGGTGGGTCGGCGCCCGCCAATGGGCGCGAGGCGGCAGAGCGGGGCGGTCATGGCGGCGTTGCCGGTGCTGGCGCTGCTGGTGCTGCTGGCCTGGGGCGGGCCGCCCGCCGCCGGGCAGAAGCGGAAGGAGGTGAGGTGCCGCCGGGAGCCCCGCCGGGCTGGGGCCCGGCAGGTCGCGCACTGGGAGGCTCGGCCCCACCCTGGGTCGTCCGCCGGCCTCCCCAGCCTGAGGCTCGGCCGGGGGCGGCACCGGCCAGGCCCTGAGGGGAAGCCCGCGGGCACCTCTGAGGGCCGAGCGGGGCAGTTCTCTTTTTAGAATCATACAGTTCTAATTTTTCTTCTGTTTGCGAGCGTGTTTGATTCCAGGTTCTTCCGTTCTTGTAAGAAGCATCGAAAGAGTGTTGTCTTCCTGCTGTGGGGGATGTGGAGGGGGAGGGTGGACGGACTGGCTGTCTTTGGTTGTAATCACAAAGGTGTCGCTTATTTCCAGACACTTGACTCCTAGGGTTTGAAAAGATCCCTCTGTCTATACTGGTGTCAGTTATAAGTCAAAGAAGAATAGTTTATTATTTACCCTAATACCTGAGGGAGGGTGTTAATAAGGGGTGGAGAAGTAGTTTATGATAAATGTGATATTTGGGGGTTTGTTGCTTATCTAATACTTCTTTGTATGATGTTATAGAATGGGTTGGCTCGTTTTTAAAGAAGAGCTTGGTGTTGAGCGCTCCTGAGTTCTCCAAATACGTACTGAATCCATTTTTTTTGCAGCAATGCTGAAAATTAGAGGCTGAGCTCACTTCCATAGTGCTTCCATCTCTAGTGTTGGTTCCACTTCCACCAGATTTTGAAACCTGAAACAGAGTGTGATGCCTAGTATCAAATAAATACGGAAGAGTGATTTGGGGCAGTTTGTACTTCTGAAAGAAATTTTACAATTGGCAACATGAAAAAGTACTAGTGAGCTGACAGTCTTCACCAGCGTGTGTAATACTAAGTGCTTAAAAGCCAAGTGCTTAAAGCATGTGTATTACTAAGTGGTTAAAGGAAATTATTAATATTAATGTCACTGTCTAAAGGATCTGTGAATGCCTTCAAGAATCTTAATGAAGTATCACATCATGTCACTGGTTTTCTTATGAAATACAGTTTGTTATATCAAATCTAAAAACCTTCAAGATTGTACTGTGAGACTAGAAAA
Organism: Burhinus oedicnemus; assembly: GCA_008921705.1. NCBI lineage: Eukaryota > Metazoa > Chordata > Aves > Charadriiformes > Burhinidae > Burhinus > Burhinus oedicnemus. The sequence goes on along the minus strand of VFFE01007686.1, from coordinate 563,924 downwards.
AAAAAAACCCACAACAAAAAACCAACAGTGTTTCTCTGACTTTATTTTCAGATGGTGTTATCAGAAAAAGTGAACCAGCTAATGGAGTGGGCTAGTAAAAGATCCGTTATTCGAATGAATGGAGACAAATTTCGACGCCTTGTGAAGGCACCACCCAGAAATTACTCAGTGATTGTGATGTTCACTGCTCTCCAGCCTCACAGACAGTGTGTTGTGTGCAAGTACGGACTTAATTTAGTCCTAAATTAGAACTTGGGAGTCGTCATATGTTTTTAGGAAATTAAACTTAAGAACAGGATAACACTTTCACGTACATAGGAGGAATACCCTAGGGTACATTATAGTAGGATTATGTTTGAAATTAAATGTGTGGGAATATGTGTGTAATATGTATGTGAGAAAACAACATAGTCCTTAGTTATGTATCTCCCTCCTAAAATAATCATGGCTTTGCAGAAACAATATTCACACTGATAGGCTTCTGGAGAAAGAGAAGGTGTAAACTCAATTTTTCTGGCATCAGCTGCTGAAGAAATGTTTGTAGAATTACAGTGCTGGCCATGCACTGTAAAAGTTGCTGTTAATTAATATGTTGATTGGCACTTATTTATTTACAATTATAACATGCTGGATCCTTAACCATATAATCGCTTCCTTGTGTTAGTCTGGAGGTGGCAGATGTCTGTAAAGGTGATTTTTTTATTTTTTTTTTTTATACAGACTTAGTTGAAATTAATTGGTTTCCCATCCTCTGACATGGAAAAGAGGGCACACCTATACTCATTTTGGTGCTCTGTGGACTAGCAAATCATGAGCTGCTGGGTTCCATTTCAAATTGCAATTAGGATTGACCCTGCTTGTGTTCATGGACTTGACAAAACTTGCCCTTGCAAGTGACAAATGCTTCACTTGATTGTTAGATGAGTGTCTGGCCTTAAACTTTTTCTTTAATACTAGAAAATTAATGTAGGGCTGTATGGGATGCATCCATTAATGGGGTGAGTGGCTACAGCTCCCTCAGCTATTTTATAATGTGTTCTGGACAAACACGTGATACAGCATCTCACTTTGTGTGTTTTACAGGCAAGCTGATGAGGAATACCAGATTCTGGCAAACTCCTGGCGATATTCCAGTGCATTTACCAATAAGATATTTTTTGCTATGGTAGATTTCGATGAAGGCTCAGATGTATTTCAGATGGTAATGTCTGTCTTTTTCTCTTCTAACATTATTTTTAACTTGGGTTTTGGAGACTGAGGGTGAGAAGGCAAAGATATATACAAAAGGGAGTGTTACAATGATTAAAGAAATAATTGAAAAGTTAGAAGCTGCCAGTCTCAGAAGAAATGAGAGGAGCAGAGGGCAGTAGCATGTTGGCAGTCATATTAACAGAACTGACAAAGCTGGAATGGGCACTAGGAGTGAACTGGCTTCTCTGACTGGGTTTGTCTCCTATAATAACTTACACTGTAATTCTTAATGGAAATCTGTGATACATGAAGAAGCAAGATAGAACACACTGATGTTAGGAAGAGCTATTACAGTTTTTAGATTACTAGAGAATGATAAATTAGGCTTTCAGTATGGCTTAACTTACTTCTTTTCAAGTACCCTGTCATTTTGCTCTTCTGTTAACATTATGTAACCAGATTTTTTTTTTTAAATGTATGAGAACATTCCATGTGTGCTTGCAATTGTAGATCACATTAATAGTTCACTATAGTTTTTTCAAATCTTAACTTTTTTTTTTTTAAAGAGATACTCATCTCTATTTAAAGGCTACACAATTTAGGCAATGGTATTTTATTAAATGGAAGCCTTTGGACTGGAAAAGTGGAAAGCAATGTCTTTTATTCTTCTTCTTAAATTTTCCCCATAGTGTTACATGAAAAATTCATTCATCAAGTAACAGCCTTTATAGATTATTGTACGTATTCCTATTTTGCAGATTTCTCTCCCAAAAGTAGTATTTAGAGAAGAAACAGATTCAAGAAACCTGAAATGTTATGGGAAAAACAGTGTTAAGAAAAGATAGAACTATAGAACTACATTTTGTAAACAACTACTTTTATTTATGTATTATCTCCTCTTAGCTGGTCTGAATCTTTTGAATCAGTAGCTATAGATCTGAGTGCTAACAAAGAAATGTCGATCACTTTAGAAAGCATACACAACTGCGTTTAAAAAAAAAAAGAAAAAGAAAAGCCTACTCATAAATAACATTATTTTGCATAGAACACAGCAGGGAAATTGCCGGAGTATATCAATTACTTTTATGAAATATGGAAATGCAAGCTACTGTGTGGTGTCTCTTTTTTTTAAAGTCATTGTCAATGAAATCTGTTCATTGAAGAGTTACTTTTTCTGATTGATACAGTGACTATGTTGCAAGATACAAATAGAATAGAATTGTGTTACTAAATAGATCTTTCACAATGCTGTATCTTCTATGAATTTTCTAAACACAGCTAAACATGAATTCTGCTCCAACCTTCATTAACTTCCCTGCTAAAGGGAAGCCTAAACGGGGTGACACATACGAACTTCAGGTGCGTGGCTTTGCAGCTGAACAGCTTGCTCGTTGGGTGGCTGACAGAACTGATGTCAATGTAAGTATGTACAGACTTTCCCCATCACCACCCCTGCAGCACTCCCTTACTGTGTAATTCCAGCTGTGAAATACATCAGTTGTGTTCTGTGGCTAACGATCTACTCTCAGATACTCTAAATAGTTCTTGCCTACAAAATCTAGTTTGGGCACATGACTACATCTTTTAAGTTTCCTTACATTGTGTGTTCTAATATTTTGTGTAGTTCTGTATTTGATAAGATGGTAAAAGTCATCTCCTTTCTTCTCCCTCTTCTGTTCCTGTGGAAGCAAAACAGTCTTTAAATTATTAGGTAGGGTAAAGGTTTATAAAACTGAAGTTAGTAATGGGGGAAGAAGCATTACTTACTTCCTAAGTCAGATTTATTATATAGAAAGATTGTGCGTGTGGTGATATTTTTTTCCACTCTAATATATTGTGGATTTCTTTTAGCAGGAATGCAGGCATAATATGTAATCCCATTGAGGGAAAATAACTTAAATACCCTCTGTTTAGATTCGTGTGATAAGGCCACCAAACTATGCTGGACCATTGATGTTAGGACTGCTGCTAGCTGTCGTCGGGGGCCTCGTATATTTGCGTGGAAGCAACCTGGATTTTTTGTATAACAAAACTGGCTGGGCATTTGCTGCTTTGGTGAGTAATTATAACTACTGTCTGCCTGTTGTCATGAGTTTTGTAGCAATTCAAGTCTTTAAAAGCTTTTGTATTTAAAGATGCTTAAACCTGGTACAGGAAAATGAGGTGCATTTAGTTTTAACTTTTTGGTAGTCTGATAATATTATTTGATCTTGGTCTTTTCAGCTCAGTTAATGCTTGATTAGATGCCTTTTATACAAATAAAAGGTACGACAATGCCTAGCCTAAGCTTGTATTCCAAGCCAGTACGTTTTGGTATGAAATGAAAAGAAATTGGGTAAAAAAAAAAAAAAAAAAAAAAAAAAATAAAAACCTATTTAAATCAATGTTTCTTCTTTCCTTTTCAG
>VFFE01007686.1:549009-560278 GCA_008921705.1 Burhinus oedicnemus | reverse complement strand
CAGAGGGGCTGTTTCTTGTGCCCAGGTGGGAAGCTGTCATTGTACTGGCCCTGTTCCACAGGAAAAGTTGGTAGCAACCCCCCACAGTTTCTGCTTTGGTTACAGGAGGGGAAATGCACCAGATCGCTTCTTTGTCTCTTCTTGCTTTTTGTAGTAAGGTGTGAGAACTCTAGATAGGATTTTTAGAGGCTGTCTTTCCTCTCTCTTGGAACAAAGAATTTCCAGCTCTTATTTGTTCTTACCACTTGTTCTGTGTTGGTTTTCTTTCCAGGGTGAACTGACAAATGGACGTTCCAAGTTTCATGTTCTTTTCCTTCTCTTTGTGGCGATCATGTTCTTCGTAAGCCTTATGTTTTTGTTTGGCTACCATTGTTGGCTCGTTAGTAGAAACAGATCTACTTTAGGTAAGGCTCTTGTGTCTTACATTAAGTAAAACACACCAAAAGGCTGTAAGAAGAAAAACAAAGGGGAAAAAAAGCATTTAAGTTCTCCTTATATCAGTTCCCACTTGCTTATGAGGGGAGGAAGATTTAAGATCTTGGCACAATGCTGCAGAAATTTGTCACTTCAAATGAGCTGCATTTATTAGCTGGTGTGACAAAAGCTTTGTTAGGGACATGAGAGCCTTAAAGTGTAAAAGTCCAATTATAAAAATGTTATGCATGTGTATAACTACCTTTGCTGTGAAATGAGTGCAGCTTTTCAGCAATAATGGTTCTGTATGCTCACATGCTGGAGTGCATCCTAAAACAGCTTAGTAAGGTTGGGAAAAACAGTATCCATCTTCGTTGGCAAAGGCAAAGGAGATAGGACTGTAAAAACCAATGAAATGAAAATCTGAAACTATGTGATTTCTTTGTCTTTCCTCAGATAAATGTTGTTCAATTTTTAAAGGTTTTTGCATAAAGTTCTATAACAAAACGCACACTATCAAGGGTTTGAGCAAATATTCAGATTTTGTATAGTTATGAACTCATTTCAAGGGGCACTGAAGCTCATATATCCCAAAACATCAGACCTCTGCAGCAGCTTAGAAAGTAGATAAAATTGTTCCTAGTGGACTTTAGGTTCTCCTCCCCTCTCTTTTCTTTTCTTAATTTTATGGCTGTCCGTAACAGAGGATCTATTTGCATATGTTTGTTGTTAATGCTTGTTCATTATATCATTAATGAATGAGGCAATTTAAATCTCCAGTGCCACTTCTGAAATATGCATTGAAGACCAACCTACTTAATTCTGCAGACTTTTTACTTAGAAATTTCTACCCACTGAATTTCAGCAAATGTCACGTGAAGATCTTTTAACTCTGTTCTCTAGATTAAACAAACCATTTGTAGCTCGGTTTGACTGTTCCCTATGGTTCAGTTGCAAGACCAAATTCCTACCTTCAGTTTGAAAGTCTTTATGGGCTTGCAAAATAAAAAACCTGTTCTTTTCAAACTTTGTCATACTAGTTCATAACCTGTTAAATCCTGTTGTCTTTAGATGGCTACAACATGCACAATCCTGTTTCAGAATATTGATTTTCATTTTTTTCACTGAAATTCCATCTGTATGTAGAGGCTTTCTCAGCTCCAGTGTTTCAAAATGGCCCAGATAAAAATGGATTCAATCTTGGCTTTGTAAAGAATCTTCAGCAAGTGTTTGGAGAAGAAAAAAAGCTCTGGTTACTACCTATTGCCTCTAGGTAAGTAACAGTCAAGTCAGTGCCAAAAGCTGATACAGTTAACTGAAGGGTCTGACTTCTAAATGTCTGTTACGCCTATTGTTGTGTGGCTTGGCTGAGTACTATTGTTGCACCATTATAAATGCAGCAACAAGCATCATCTGTGTCAGTCCTCTTCACCAGAAGCCTGGAAGGGAAAGGCTTTTGGGGGCTAAATGCGCAGCACAGGGTGTTTGAACGCTTCCCGGACTCCTGTGGCGTGTGTGCGGATGGGTGTCCACTTCAAAGATACTGTTTTCTTCATCTGTCAGACTCCTCTGCCTGAAACAGAGTTTACGTTTCTTAATGTAAGGGAAAATGTTGTTTTGGCACTTAGTAGGCCACTAGTAAAGTACACAGGATTTTAATTCCTTTAGTAACTGGGCACAATTTAAAATAACTTCCTGGCACAGCAATTCACAGCTTTTTCAAGTAGCAATGTATAAGTCCCAGTTGCATCTCCACTGCCGTCTGTTTTCCACTTCTAAGTGTAGTTAAAAGGAAAAGATTTAGCACGGAAAGCCCTTCCGTTAATGAAAGGCAGCACTGAAGTGCTCGTCAGAGGCGGGTTACCAGTGTGTATAGTTGTCGCAGGGAGAACACTCAGGTTATTTGCCTTACATAAAGGTAAATCATCAGAGGAAAAAGGCACTTCGGCGAGTTTACAGTTCCTTTGTCAGTGCTGCTGGATGTTAGGGAATGAGTGCAGGATGGTGCAGACCAAGCTAGAACATCTAGTGTTTCACTTTGTTAGTTTACATTACATGAATTTGAACGTACTCTCAGACTTTTGTTTGATATCCAGATACACATGTCTGTTTGGGCAGCAATAAAGCAAAAAAAGCTTTTGCAATTTTAGATCTTCGCAGAGTATATTTATTTTATTTATTTTTCCCATTTTGTGTTTAGATCACAGGAAAGCGGGTCTTTCATTTGTCTTTCAGTAACATCCAACTAAGATTGGGGCCATTTTCTATTGGCTGTCGTTCAAACACACAAGTGTAATTTCTGCCCTGAAGAATCTATGGTATAAATTGATAAAATTTATACCTATGGTATAAATTGCTCCTTCTACATAAATGTTTTCCTTAGTTCCCCCCTCACTTCTGTATCCAAATGACTCGATCAAGTTAGGCACATTGAAGTTCCGCTAAAAATTACTTAATTCCAGGTTATAGGTCTGAACTTTTGTTCTCCAGAGAGCTTGAAGAAATTGAGGACCAAAACTACTCACTTGGTATCTGAGCTGCCACAAAAAATAAACACAGTATTTTTCAAAACTTAAAAATAATTTTAAGTAAACGTTGGGAATACAGGCAACAGAAAACGTTGTTTGCAGATAAAGCGTGTAGAAATCGGCATCCTTCAGAGTCACTTGCTGCTTTTTACGGTGTCTTTCTTTGCCTTTTTCCATGCAGCCAGGGTGATGGACATTTTTTCCCAATGAGAGCTTTGTGTGAAGCTCAGAATCCTCTCCTGGCAAATGAAGAGCAGTGGGAAGATGATGGAATAGATGAAGAGCCTCATGGTAAGGTAACGCTAAAGGAAATTAGTTGTGTCTTGACCTACAGTGACTAATGGATGAATTATAAGAGCTAATCAAATAAAAAAATTGTGTTGGCTCGCTGAGCAGCTCTGACTTGACTAATGAACACAGACTAAAAATAAGCCCTACTTTGGAGTCAACTCTTTTTTTTTTTTTTTTTTTTTTTTTAATCTGGACCGTATGCTTATGAATGAATCTGTTCCTGCTGACTGGTATTTCCTTGTTTGGTAATATTAATTTAAACCAGAATGGAGAAATAGGCAAGGAGCCTATTTCTGAAATCTAATTTGTTGGGAAATACTCCTTTAAAAATGCTCTACTTGCTTCTCAACGAGTGGCAATATCGATTGATATAATCACCAGAAATAATGGTATTTGGTGGATATCACAATTTTTCAGTCTGGCCAAAGGAAAGATTCTGGTACTTTCCTGTTCATGCCATTACATATCATAAAATATTTCTATTTTCATAGTGATATCTCAGCCAATTTATACGGAAAACAAGTGTCATGTTTCTTTTCCTCCATATGCATACATCTTGATTATTAATCCTTACTTGTGAGAACAAGGAGGATGGCTGATGATTTAAAGCGCCTACATTTTGGGATTGCTTCTGTAAAGAATCTAACACTATTAATAGACTGCTTTTTTTTATATATATATATATATATATATATGATCGGTATAGCTATCTTGTGTGTTATTACTAGGTTTTACGCATTTTGAAGGAATAAATACGTGTTGAGGGACCAGCTTCTAGCCATCTCAGCTTCTGCAAAGAGTTTAATTTGTCTGGAAGCTAATCCCATAGGCAAATATTTTCTCTTTTCTATGAGAAGTCAGTTCTTATTTAAAAATGTCTAATTAATAAAAGCTGTTATTTCATGAAGACTTTTCTCAAGACCAGAAGAGAGCTGAACTTATTCCCTGTTTAATAACTGGTCAGGTTTTATTCTGGTCTATGCAATGGTCTTACATACTTTTGCTAACTTTGTAGGTAAGATGTGGTTGTCTTGGCTTTTGAGTTACTAGAAGACTCGCTTTTAAGCGGCTTCTCCACAGCTGCTTACGTCGTAATTGCTTCAGGCCCAGTTTCTCATTCTGATTTTCTCAGCATATATAAAAGCTAAGTGGAATGTTGCATACCTTTTGTTTCTTCTAAAATTAATAAGAATGTTTGTTATTTTGTACCTGCAGTTTCCTAATGAGTTAAAGGATTCCAGAATCTGTAACATCAGAACGATGGCAACTCTGAAATTGCGTGTAATGGAATGGAAGAGCTAAATGTGTGGTTCGTGCTACCTCTCTTTACACTGAATGAGATAGTTAAACACTGAACCAAAGACGACATGTAGTGCCTTAAATATAACAAGCAATTTGCTCTGAAGGACACAGAGTATTAAGATGCAATCTCTTTTTCATAAGCTTTACATCTTCTTAAACAACTCTACTTCTTGTGAAATTCAGAACTTAATGCTTAGAACTACATTTCTGTAGACTAATTAGAAACAGTACTTTAAATTCAATTGGATAATCTGTTTTCCATATGTTTCTTTTTCCCTCAAATATTTATCACTTTATTTCCTGTTTGTGCATAGCAGGTGACCATAGCTTCTCTGTCATGCCTTTTCATGGTTGAGAAAACATCTTCATGTGCCTGGAAATCTTTTCCTTTGGTCTGTGTGCAGCCCTTGGAGCATACTCCAAATTCCAGTGTGGAATGTGCACATCCTAGAGCTCTATCTGATTTTTGAGAAGAGTACTTAACCACTGTATGATGGAAGAGTTTGTTTCACAAATGGAGGGAGAATTTTCAGCAAGTCGAACTAAGTTATTAATTCGGTTATTCATTAAAAACTTTCTTTGCCAAATGCCGAAATGGCAACATTTAAGTTTTAAACGTTTGCTTAGAGCCGAAAAAAAATATTCTTGTACTGACCAACAGTCACACTCTCAAAAATACAAACCAAAACTACAAAGGTAACTAGCTATCTGTAGCATGAATTAAAGGTTGCTAATTGGCTTTCAAGTTACTGCTCAGAGCCTTGACAATTCAGTAAGTATTAGGTTTTTGGTTACTGTGTAAGTTCTTGCATTCTCCATTTATTTTCTCCAAGTTTTTATCCTTAGGGAGGATACAGGAATGGGCAGAGATATCTAATCCCAGGATAAATGTTGTTACCCCAGGAAAGATTTTTTTTTTTTTAGCCTTACAATTGAATGCATGTGCCTTTTGCTCTCTGCTTTTGTTCTTTCATCTCACAAAGATACTTTGCCTTAAGGATTCTTGAGTGGAAGACATTGTGCCTCAGCCCAAACTGCTGTGTAGCTCAGCCCCTCTACTACAGGAAATCTTTGCAGCCTGGTTCAGTAATACTTCCTTCCACAGGCTGTGGCGGCCTTGGAGGTTACTAGTCAGAGGAAAATATGATGAGATTTTTGTCTCCTGCTTCTGCCTTTCCCCTGTCTCAAGCGGTTACAGAATTTGGATGCTTTAGATTGAATCTCGGAAAGGACTGTATCGTTCAAAGTAGAATGTTATTCTTATGCAATTTTGCTAAATTAACATATCTCAAGTGCCTTAACTACACTAATTTACTTGTTTGATGTTTCAACTTGTTGAGATTCATTTTTCTATGCCATACAAAATGACAAGCCTTAGTGGAATGGATAAATTGTGTGCCTGACTGGATTTTGGACAAGTTTCAATAAATTTTTTTTAGTCTAATCCATGTTCCTGTGTCTTTTGAACTTTAACATAAAACAAACCTCTTTTCTTCCACTGTTGCTTCAGTGCATTAATAAAAATGTCTGTATACAGTAAATAACCCGAGTATGGCTGAGTGGACTGGATTAGTAGCATATATGTGTTTATGTGGGAAATTACAGCCCAAAATGTTGATGCTAGAGATATTCTCATGTAGCCAACTAATAGCATAAAGATTGCGTGGTTTTTACCTGTCTTTGGCAGCTATCCTGAGGTGGAAATCTTGGCTTCCTGGAGTCCTAGACAGATCCACTAATAGCATTTCTGGAGGTGGAATCTAGTTAGCACTACAGATTTGCCTGGGACACCTCTGGACTGCTGTACCTGTTGCTTATTTTCCTGCCCTGTTGGTATAATGCTTCCAATAAACTTTTAGGTTGGTTGTACTTCAGTCATTAGCAGTGCAGGTGAAAGTGGCTTAGAATCTTGTTCTAAAGTAGTAATGTTTTTTCTTAAACTTTCAGACTTGTTTCTAATTTTTCTGACATGGTGCATTTTTATTCTGTCCCTCTAAAAAGCATCTAATCGTATATTGACTAACTTACACAGTTGCACATCATGCTGGTGGATGGTGGAGACATGTTGGCTTTCCACTTAAGGTGGTATAGATGTTAAAAATTTCGGATTTTCCTCTTTTTTTCCATGCTGACGTATGAAATGAAAATAATGGTTACTTTTTCCAACAGTTTTTCTGCTCTCTAGGCTGAAACTGAAGTGCATGGAGGAGGGAACAAGTGTGATAGTGGAGTAAAGGAAGATTGAATGCTTGCAAGGACCTGTAGCAGATTCACAGAGGATGCAATTCTAGAAAGGTTTGACTTGTGCAGCAGTTGAGAGGTAATGGCCAGCTATAATTGGTACCCAAAGTGATTCGCTGTGTAATAACTGGTCAGCTTTTTAATAACTGGCACGTGCGTTTCACTAATTAGTTAGTATAATACAGTGCTGGACCAGTAGAACAGATGTGGAAGAGGCAATGCATTCGAGAACTGGTATGCTAAAACTGGGAGTTTGATGAGGCCATCTCCTTCAGAAAGTGAGTCATTAAACAGCTCAGAAGTACTGTAAAAGCTCACCTTTTAGAGAGCACTTATTATAATAAGAGGAGGAAATGGTATGTTCTGTAACTGAAAATGGACTGTGTGGTTTCGTTAATGTAGCTGCCCTCAAAGATTACTGCTTTTTCTGCTTTTAAGAAGGGGCTGTGGTGTATTTAAAAATTATTTTGGGATAGTCGCTAGAAATAATTCAAGGAGCTCTCTGAGCTAAGCCCAAAGCAAGATAGTAAATCTAATTGGATTAATCTAGGTAATGGTTTGTGTTATCTACAATTTACCGGAAGCTCCTGTCTTCAAACCATTCTAGTATTCAGCACAGAATGTGCTTCTTAACGGTGGTGCCTAATAGTCATTCCTGCAGTTAAGCCTTTAACAAGAGATGCTTGATAAGCACTTGCTCTTCAGGGGCAGAACTGCTTAGTCCTCCAACAAGATGGAAAATTGGCTCAGCTCTGTGGATGGCTTGGTGCTCGTGTGAATAACCTTAATTAATCCCTTGGCTGGTGATGTCCGTGTGGCTGAGTGTCCATATGCAATCGTGTGATTGATACACATTCAGACATGAGGGTAAGAACAAGTTAAACCTTTTGGCGGGCAATGTGTCTGGGAAATATGATGAGATGATGGCTGCCTAGAGGCTTTAGCAGAAAAATGCAGATGCTTTTATGGTCACAACTATGGGACGTCTAAATAAATGTACAGCAGGGTTTATTCTGAGCCTTGTTAAAAAAGTGTAAAAGTAAGCATAAGGGTGGCTTTTTTTTTATACCTAGTCTATATTCCTGACAAATCAAAGTAGAAGTTTTGGAAGTACTGAAAAAAGTCAGTTGCTTCATAAACGTTTGGAACACCCAAAGAAAATCGGATACCTGAATCGCTTACGCTTGTTTGGATATGTTGCCCACAACATCGGGTTATGCTAGATCATGGCATCTGGTAGCCAGACTTCGTCAGGAGAAAAGAATGGTCTGTAGTGTTCCTTTATGGCTTACTAGCAATGGTTTCTGATAGTGTGTTTTAAAAATTAATCCAGTCTATAACAGAAAATCGCTTATGCTGAAATCAGATTTTTAAAGAGGTTAAAATTTCAAAGTGCTTTCATCTGCTATGGGAAATTCATTCTCACAGAGGATTTGGAATAGTACTGGCACTTCGTTTCTTTATTGGACCTTGTTGTTTACTGCTTTCTCATGCTGAAAAGGTTTAATTATCAAATACAAGCCACTACTCAACTGATTCTGCACCATCACTTTGAACTTTGTTAAGGGGAGTAGAATAACAGCAAACCAAAGAACAAACCCAGGCTCTTGAGTAGGCAGTCATCTGTTTTCAGTTTTTATCATGCTTTTTGTGTGACAAATGGAGAATGAGTTTCATTGCACGTAATCTATTCCATTTAAAAGCTCAGATCTTGACCATTCCTATAAAATGAATTTAAGCATAGTGTTTTATTGTTCTGGATTAATTGTGCTACTTTTATTGCAGATAATAATCTGAAAAAGATGTATATGTAGTTTGTATTTCTAGGTCAGGAGCACATAAAGTTATTAAAATATTCTCTTGTCAGTTGATAACTATACATGTCTTTCAGCCATTTTTCTTAAAAGTAGGCTAATATCTACTTAAGAAACTAATTACTATCATTATGAAAAAAAAAAAAAAACCACAGTGCAATGAGACTTTACAGTGGCCCTTGGTTTGTCCTGCAAACTAAGCTCTGAATCCTCGTTCTTCCAGGTATATTGGAGCAGCCAGCATTGTCTATTAGTAGAGCGCTGGGGGAAGGGGTCCTGTGTGCTGGGGAAACTTGACTTGACTGTAGGTGTGTCAGATGTGCAGAATGTTTCCCTACGGAGGCACGCAGTATCTGTCCGTACCCAGATCTCAGTGTGCTTCTACTACCATCTGTTTTTTGACAACCTCGTGATCGTATCAGGTTTTGTCATCTGGAGTAATTGTTGGGAGATGGGAATGTTTCCATTCTTCCTTTATCTTGGCTTTTCTCACAATAAGATTTCTTTTTCATGTGCCACTTTAGATAGAAGCTGTGAATTGGAGGCAATTAAATTTGGTTTTTTAAACTGCTTCTTCCATCTCCCATGGAAATAGTAAAAGAAAAAAAATACTATGGAGTAAAAGTAATAAATACATCTATGTAGTTATTCTAAATCAGTAGGATATTAGTCTGTAAAGCAGACTAGATCCCTTGAGAGGAGAATAAATGTTCTTTTGTTCTTATTTTAATCACACAGTTGGAATACTAATGCAGAGCTAAGAGTAGGTAGTGCTTCCGGTTTAATTCATCTGTCTGGTGGCAAAAAAATAGAATGGCTTTTTGCAATGTTTTAATGGAATTTGTGGCAGTCAGTTAACATGGATTTATTTTTTTCCTTCTAAAATTTAGCTAGAAGGCAGGTGATGCTTTGGTGTTTTAAAACTGTAGCATTGACCATGACATAGCATTTGTTAACGAAGCTGTTATTAAATCTGCTGTTTGGTGTTACTGAAAATCAGCAAATACACGATGCATTTCTTAGGCGAAATGTTAAATTCTAAAGCAAATTCTGTTTAGACCAGTTTGTAGAATTCCCATGGGATGTGTAAGCTTCTATGTGCTAAAGTGCAAAAAAGCTATTTATTCTATTATCATTGCCTTTTAGAATGAAATAGATATTAAGGAGTAGTTATACTTAAGATGACAAGGCTATCACTTATGATTTTTTTTCTCATATTTTGCACGTTGCTTTATGAAACCAGGTGAGTTGCTACTTTAATATATTTTTCTGTAGAAACTAAAAAAAATTTCAACCCTGGTTATCTTTATCATAAATGAATAATGCTTGTACCACCTGTTTCAGATTCTGTGTGGTACTGGACTTGGTTGTGGTGGTCCGTTCTCTTTTGGTCACGTGGGGAGATGGACGTTTGCGTGACCGCCCTGGCCAGTGGAGGTCGGTAGTCTTCTCAGGAAGTCATGTGGCTTCTTTCCCTCTGAACAGGGATGTATCCCAATCCTCCTCTTTTCATATAGACTTTAACATCTAACAGGAATGTAGAAGCTGCTAGTACAAGCAGGGAAAATCATCTTGGCATGCTTATGTGAAGCTGCCAACGATGTTTCCTTATCTAACGAATTTTCTGTTTAAAAAAAAGTTCTAGCAAAGCCGGGCTTAAGTGACGCTCTAGCTAGCAGTGTAACTTGGGTGCCGTTCAACAAGTTCAACCTTGATAACTCTCAATATAGCTTACATTATTCATATCTTGCTGCCTTTTTATGCTGTACTTGGGAAGCGGTCTCCTCCAAAGCTCGCTTCTGTGCTCGCGGCCTGGCCTGCTTTGAGTTGGGTGGCTGATCCCCGCAGGGGTTTGGGGTCGTTCTGGGGCTGTATCAGAGTCTGGCCGCCATCGCCAGCGTTACTCTGCGTGTGGCTGATGTATTTAAATGCCACGATTGGCTTGATGATGCTGAATGCAGGTCGGAGCGTCGCCCAAAGCCCGCGGTCCTCTGAGGGTGGAGGTGGCGGCTGGGGACGAGGTGACACCCGACCCTGGCTCTTGCTGCAGCCTCTGGTCTGCGCTGGGCTCCCGCCATGGGGGGCACCCGTAGGCTGGAGCCCCCTGCTGGGCAAAGTCGTCAGTACACTTTGTTTTGAAATGATGTCACGGGACTTGGCGCGTGACGTCAGGCCCCTGCCGGTGATGTAACCCTCCCGCCAGCCAATCGGAGCGGGGAAGGTTGGGACGGTGACGTGAACGACCCTAGCAACAGGCCCCGTCGGAGCCGCCCAATTAGAAAATCGCTGGGGGCGGCAAGGAGCCAATGGGAGTCGGCGAAGGAGGAAGGCGGCAGGAGGCAGGTCTCCCTCAGCCTCCCTCCGATAAGATGGCGGCGGAGCTTGCGATGGTGGCAATAACGGCTTTGTCTCCTTCCAGCGCCTGAGCCCGGTTCCGGCCCGGCCGGCCGCACCGAGCAGCGGCAGCGGAGACATGACCGCAGAGCCCGTGAGGTACGGCCCGGAGCCCGCCCCTGCCGGGGGGAGCGGCGGCCGCTGCGGGCGGGCGGCCTCCGCGGCTGCACCGCCCGGCCCGGCCCGCGGCCCCGCGGCGGGGGTGGGGCGGGGACGGGCCCGGGGCGCCGGCGGAGGTCGGGATGGCGGCGGGAGGCCGGGTGGATAGCGCAGAGAGGGGTGGGG
>VFFE01007686.1:465438-548989 GCA_008921705.1 Burhinus oedicnemus | reverse complement strand
GGTTTACAAACATCTCCCTCTACCCTTGAAGAGCTGTCTCCTGCCGTGTTAATTATTACGAACGGCTCCTGTTTTGCTGCGTGAAGTAAGTAAGCTGCCGAAACCCCCAAGTAAAGTCCGTGTTCGGAAAGACGCCATGTTAAACTATTAATCAATAGTTGGCTTTGTGTGCTTTCAGTTTATCGGTATCTCAAGGGGTCTGATGGACAGGTCATCACCCACGCATATTCTAAATGCCTGAGGCGCTATATAAACAATAAAGTATTGTCACTTGATCCTCGCGAATGTTGCACATATCTACAAAATCAAACAGTGTTAAGAAGGGGAAGCATCACGCTGTCTTAAGCGCTGAGCCTTGGATAAAGTTTTTTCTGTGGTCATATTTGTGTATCTTTGACATCCAGATTTAGACTTATTTTGAGTAGTTCATAACTACTGTTTAGTTCCAGCTAAAAGTTGAAGGGATGGTAGTTTCCTTCCTCTCGTTGTCCCAAAGTGGGGTCGTTTACCCGGTGTGCAAGATGCCAATGTAAACACAGAGCAGAGCTGTTTATCTATATCGTTTCTGTGCAGAGGTGGGTGCTAGGTGGTAATCCACAAAGTGTATTGCTTGATTTTTAAAGCCTTAACATTTCTGAGGAAGTAATGCATATGTAATCTACTTCTAACAAAAAGAGATTTAAAAAAGATTATTATTGTTGTTGATGTTGATCACATGTTGGATGCAAGTCATGAATATTGCAAATACATGTTATTTGCTGTATGACTTCCCAACAGTTAGCAGTTTGTTCTGCATATGTTTTCTTCCTTATTTTGTTAGGTAGGGATTGCCCATCTCTCCTTCTTTCTCATTCCCACTTTTTCCCCTTTGTGTCCTTAAAGTAGTTTGACAGCTTAAACCATTTTTGTGTTGGGTTGATTATTTCATGTATAGACTGAAATTACTTATTAAGGGATTTTTTCCTTTTTCTTCCACAGTCCCTGAAAATCCAGGGAAGAGTTTCATTTTTGTATAGCAAAAAGATCTGGTTTATTAATATTTATTGACTGTTTTATGGTTATAATTAGTAGTACATATTCTGAAAAATGCTTTTCCATTTGGACCACTTTGCTTTTTATTTTACTATGACTGTTGTATTTAGTTCTCTGTTTCTCCATATTCTGCTTTGTCATTTTTTGAACCACTTGTTCCTGGTCTAAACTATGAAATTTTATGTATTTAACTTTTTCCATATTCTTATGCTGTCATTAGTGCAACAATTAGTGTTACTACTAAGGGGCTGCTTTAGTTGGTGCTTCAGCTGAAGAGGATACAGAAGCTCGTACATTTTGCATGCAATTTTTCAGATTACCTGCAGACAGAAAGGTAAACTGGATTATTTCAGATTATTTGTAATCTTGAAAGTATGCACAAAATAGATTCGAGATTGTATGTGGTCTTTGGGTTGGATCTGTCCCACGTAATAAGCAGGCCCTGTGACAAACTACTTTTAATTAGGTGGGCATAGTAATTTTTTTTTTTTTGATGCTCCAAACTTTTCTTCTGTTCATGAACTCAGCTCTTATTCAGTCTGTTTTTTATAATTCTCATGTCATACAGACCTCATCTTGAACAGTGTTTTTTTGGTTTTTTTTTTGTTTTACAAGCACAGTTCAC
Organism: Burhinus oedicnemus; assembly: GCA_008921705.1. NCBI lineage: Eukaryota > Metazoa > Chordata > Aves > Charadriiformes > Burhinidae > Burhinus > Burhinus oedicnemus. Next base: position 547,332 of record VFFE01007686.1, on the reverse strand, counting down.
TGCCAGGAACTGGACATGGCACTGTAGGGTACCGTGGTTTCAGGGTTACAAGCTGATGAACACATTGCATGGGCTTTTTCTTATTTTCTGTCAATTTAAGTTCTACCTAAAATTGGAGTTGGAGAGAATGAAAGGGAAGAGAAAAACACACAAACACTTTCTCTACCTCTTTTGTTCCCATTTCCCACAAGTCCTGTTGGCCTGTCAGCTGCCTGCATTTCTGTCACCCTGCATGGTCACCCTACACATTCATCTTCTCTTATCTCTAGTTTTGCTCATGTAAGAAGTGTACAGAAATAAAGCTAGAGGATTGTTGTTAGAATTCTTTGGAAGATATACAAACAATATAATTCTGATGGAAAATCTTTTCCCAGCGTTTCTGGGAAGACCTACAGCGTTTAAAAGGAAAGTAATCAGTCGATACTAGCCTGTTAGCTATGAAGTTTTAAACTTTTGTTATAAGGAATACTTTTATTTAATGTTAAGAACCTAGGAATCTCCCACGCCTAGGGTGCGAAGTTTGGAATGCTGAAAAGCAGGATGAAAACTGAAATAACTTACTAAGAAACTTATAAAAAAAAGTGCTGCTTCTGTAAAATTTTATAAAGATTTCTCTACAAATTTTGCCCAAAATTAATTTTTTTTTTTTTTAAGTGGAGGAATCTGTTCCTACCAATTGATTCATACATTGTACAAAATAAGAACAACAATAGAAAAAGACAACAAGTTTTGAATCTTACTCACTTGAACCATCTGCTAGTCAATGTTGTGATACTAGATTTTTTAAGTTGGCAAAATAAACTTCGTATTTTTTAATGATTCAGACTTTTTGAATTTCAAGATGATATTTTGGTAACTTGGTCTTAACATTTTTGTTAAATTTTCTGCATTTTTGAGTAACTTGAATGTCTTTGGTCTGAGTGATAATTACAGGGTTGTTTGAGGCATGTTGTTTAATGTCACAATAATCTAATTGGAAATAAGTCAACAGCAAACTTCCATATTCTCTGAAGGTACAGTGTAAGTTAGCCGTCTTTCACACAATCATGTGGAGTGGGCATGAGCAGATTCTTTGACTCGTCTCCCAAGAAGAGCAAAACTTTAGGCTGGCTGTCGTCTTCTGTACCAGATGTGCCCCAGAGTGGATATGTTTGCACTAATTAAATGAAATTCGCTAAGAGAGGGAGTTACTGCTGTGACTTCGTTATTTCTGTTTTAGTACAATACTGTCTGTGGTAGGGTTTTGTAAACTTTGTGTCAGGATCTCTCTAGGGCTTACCTGAAGGTATCTTCATTTTTTATGAAATAATTTGGTGTGACAAAGGGCTGTATAATACAAATTCTACAGTAGGATGGCCTTACCATTGTGGAAACTTGAAATTCTCAGTACCAGTATAGATGAGCACTCGCACCCTCTGCTTGAACGAAGGAAAAGTTAGTGCTTTTTACATGGATTTACCTCCCCAAAAGAAAATGTCAAAAATAATACTAAAATGTGCTGTGTTCACCATAAAAACAAATGCCTGCAGTCCACGACACAGTACATTTTTAGATTGGATCACTAGATGTGTCTTTTATAAACAGGAAAGCCTAAGGATACTGCTGAACCTCATGAAAACGCATTTCGTATCACTGGAGCTCAGCTTGTGCCTGCAGGTGATTTGGAAACATGAATCAGTTCATGGATAGGTCAGTAGCAGGTTGTTCCAGTGGCGAGTCAGGAGGAGAAAGAATAAACTGTAGAAATTCCATGGCAAATGTAAGGAAAGGTTTTATATTGACTTTAAAAGATGGTAGGTAAAGTGCCCTGATTTACTAAAGGAAGAGAGTTAAGTTTTCATTATTTGTTAGAACATGTAGTCACCAATCAGTTATCATTCAAGATGGATGATGGATTGATTGATGTTGATTTGGTGGGTTTTTTTTTTGGTTTGTTCCCCCGCCCCCCTTTAGAAGAGGAGTGAAACCTGGAAAAAAATCAAGAACTTGATTACACAGGTTGTTGACCAGTGTTAACTGTATCGCTATGTAGGCAGTTTATTTGCAAGTCTGAAAGCTGCACAGTTGTAGAAATTTCTGTCTTAGTAAGTCCAACTGTAGGTCTTAATAGGTTCAACTTGTAGAAGCCTTGATGGGCAAATACATCTATCATGTAAAGCAAAACCAAAAAAACTAGGCAATAAATTCGGGACTGACAGTGGGGCAAACTGAGATGACTTTTATCTTGTAAAATAAAAAACTGTACTTCAGATGGGCTCCAACACTTAAAACCTGCAGCAAACCTGACTGGGAATATCTCAGAGACTTGAAGGGACACGCTTTAATTCTTAGGCAGAGTTTGTAATGAATGATGTCTCATTGAGAGTCTTGTGATGAGCTCCAGGAAGCAGAAGGCATATGAAGCAAAAGAGAAGACAGTTTTAGAGTTATAGGGGCATGATGCTATTGGATGTGGAGCCCGCCTTTCCCTTTAAACAAAGCATCTTTAAACTTTTTAAATGCCATTGAAGTTACAGACTTCTGTGTGGCATTCAAGCCAACCTAACAATAAGATTGTTTGTCTTAGCTTTTTCTTTCCCCTTTTTTTTTTTTTAAGCTCACATTAAAGAAGTAAGTTAAAAACCAAAGAATTTTTCACTTTTTAGTGAAGCATGGTAACTCGCAGCCAAATCCTGATATGATTGTTTGGATACCATCTCAACAAGGGTCTCTTGGTGACTTTTAACCATTGCTTTTTCATTCCCCTTGTGTGTCTGGAGGAAAATAATTCTGTTTACTTGTCTGAACATGTTATGCGGTACTTAAGCTCCAAAGTTACTTCATCCAGTGTCTTCAACTGTACTAGGTATCACTTGATTAAGCCCCTGTGGATTTAAAGTCAGTTCTAAACAACGTAAAAGAGTAAATCTGTGTTAACAAAGTCTTAGGCATAGAATCTCTGAGTTTGATGAAGTGCTAGATGCCTGCATCTCTTTTCAGTCAGAATTTCGGTATTCAGGTATTTTCTGACTGTATCTGATTTAATAAGTTTAATGCGGTACAGTTCCATCTAAACACAAGAACTTTTTTAGTGTGAGAACTGTCAAACACTGGAACAGGTCACCCAGAGAGGTTGTGGAGCCTCCATCTGTGGACATACTCAGAACCTGACTGGACATGTTTCTGGGTGACCTCCTGTAGCTCTCTCTGCTTTTACTTGCGGCGTTGGATCTCCAAAGGTCCCTTCCGGCCTAAATGATTCTGGGATTCTTGGTGTCGTTTACCTGACCAACTCTAATTTTGCTGCTGCGTGATAGTTGAAGCTCACATAGCGTATTGCTGCCACTGAAGTCACGGTTCCTTCGTCCCCAGCTCAGCCTGTCATCACCTCTGCTTGCAGAACCATTTATACCAATGAGCAGTGAGCTGGGTTAGGGGAACGATCTAGATTCGGTTGAAGAAATGGCTACTTTTAATATGGATCAGCTTCTGTGCATAAGTCAAAACAAATAATTGCACTGAAGTGGAGGAGAAAGGAGAGAAGTGAGAGCGGGTGGCATCAGGGTCGGGGCATGAGGATTTGTGTCTTTTGGCAGTAGAGCTGGTTCATGCCAACTTGAACAGATTGTGTGAATCCTGATTGTAAAGCCTCACTTGTTTTTGGTGTATTTGGTATATATAAAAATAAGTTACAAAATATTAATATAAAATATTAATATATAAGTATAAATAGGTTACAAAATACTAATCTGCTTTAGGCTATACAATATCATGTTGCTTTGCCCTTGGAAAACCATTAAGTTAAAAACAACCACTAGTAAGTGCCGTGTTTCCCCACATTTATAAAACCATTTTCTTTTACTTGTTCAACTTGTTCAATGGTAGGCTGGTCTTATTTTCTGGTTATGTATTTTTTCTGAGAGAAGTAGACTTCTTAGGATATTGCAGGTGTATTCGCTCCTTTTCTGATTAGGGATGAGAAAATAAACAGCTTCTATTTTAGGTTTTATCATCTTTCACTCTTTCCAACAGTCTTAAACTATTTCATTTATGTGTGTTCAGCCACAGTATTGACATATTTCGTATGAAATGACTATGTAGGCTCTGCCCTTGTAACTGAAGTCTTTGAATTGGGGTAAGTCTAACAATTTTCCTTCTCATCAGGAAAAACTTCTATGAAGATTTGCAGGTGACAGAATACTGGCCTGATTATATCAAGGCTTAGGTAGTATGAAAAGAAATTATACGTTTGAGGGGGGGATGCCTAGTATAATTTTTGAAATTGTATGTTTAGTTAAATTAGATCAATTTTAGCTTTGTTTACTATAAAACAGTAATTGTAGAAGATGATCATGTTTATAACACATTAGATGTAGAAATGCTTTGGAAAAATGTTTGTGATCTCCTTCAGAACTTTGGGTGCATCCGTATTAGCATCTGAATTTTTTTTTTTTTTTTTGAAAGATGCTTGGAGTGTGCAAACTGGGTTCCTTCTGGGTGGAACTAAGCCGAAAGATGTTCTTCAGCATTCTTGATGTGCTCCAACTGCTAGTGCTTGTTCAGTCTGCAGAACAAGACTATACCTAGTTTAAATTACTGAAATGTGTGTAGCATCGATATCGGGTCATCAGCACCAAACCTTCCTGTGTTCTGATGTAGACAGTCTTTTTCTTTCCCTTCCTCTTCCCACTGTCTTATTTAAAATATTCGGACTTCTGCTGTAGGTTGTCAGATTTCTGTCATTCACATAGGCATACAGTCTGAAGCAGAGGATGGTAGTCTACAGACGGGCAGTTTAAAAGCACATCTGGTTTTATTTTTCTTTAGTTTTTTTTCTAAGACTTGTTTAATTTTGCCTGCTTAATACTTGTTGTTCTGCAGTATTTCATTTCAGCTTCAAAAGTGAAAAATGATCGGGATTTAACTTGAAGCAACTGTAAACATGAATTTAAAAAACTTTAAAAGTTTAAACATAGAAAAACTTTAGACAAGTGTTGAATTTAAGGAAAGTGAGTACTTAAGATAGGAAGAATTTTGCAAAAGTGTATTTGTCACCACTGACACAGATGAAGAGCTGGAAAGCAGTCCTGTTTCACTGACTTCCAGGAGCCACTTGAAATTCAGATGCGGAGCACTTACTTAAAGTTGGTACGTTCCTGTGGAAGACTGCAAAATCCATTTGTTTAAAGAAAATACAGTTTTAAAACTATTCTTCCAAATGTTGACAATAACTTAGACGTTTCCCACCTACATTTTTGAAGTGTTTGAAGGAAGTAGATAGAAACTGAGTGCAGTAACAAGGTTTTTCCAGTGCAGTTTCACAGTATAATCCAATACCGCCCGGGTTTGCTGCTGAAATGGGCAGTGTTGCTCTTTCCCCTGCCCTGGCTATGAGTTTTCAGCACCTCGCCTGCTGTCAGAGAGAACGATCACGTGAATGTGTGGCAAGTTGGATCCAAATGAAAACCGTTCCTTAAAATTTTATTTGTCCAAGGTGATTTGACTCACTTTGCAGAAGCATGATCATTAGCTGACATGGGTGATGAAGTAATGCGGTGGGATGACCCTGGCTGGAGGTGCCCATCAAGGTGCTCTGTAACTCCCTTCCTCAGCTGGACAGGAGAGAGAAAACTTAACAAAAGGCTCCTGGGTCAAGATAAGGGCAGGCATTTACCATCATGGGCAAAACAGACTCGACTTGGGGAAAATGAATTTAATTTATTGCCAATCAAATTGGAGTAGGGTAATAAGAAATAAAACCAAATCTCAAAACACCTTCCTCCCATTCCTCCCTTTTTCCTAGGCTCAATTTCAGTCCTGCTTTCTCCACTGCCTCCCCCGGAGCGGCACAGGGGGACGGGGAATGGGGGTTGTGGTCAGTTCATCACATGTTGTCTCTGCTGCTCCTTCCTCCTCACACTCTTCCCCTGTTCCAGCGTGGGGTCTCTCCCACAGGAAACAGTCCTCCGCGAACTTCTCCAATGTGGGTCCTTCCCACGGGGTGCAGTCCTTCAGGAACAGAGTCCGTCATGCGGCCACAAGTCCTTCCAACAAACGTGGTCCAGCGTGGACTCCTCTCTCCATGGGGCCACAGGTCCTGCCAGGAGCCTGCTGCAGCGTGGACTCTCCACGAGGTCACAGCCTCCTTCAGGCATCCCCCTGCTCTGGTGTGGGGTCCTCCACAGGCTGCAGGTGGCTATCTGCTCCACCATGGACCTCCATGGGCTGCAGGGGGACAGCGTGCCTCACCATGGTCTTCACCATGGGCTGCAGGGGAATCTCTGCTCCAGTGCCCGGAGCACCTCCTCCCCCTCCTTCTTCACTGACCTGGGTGTCTGCAGAGCTGTTCCTCTCACACATTCTCACTCCTCTCTCCCAGCTGCTGTCGCCCAGCGTTTTTTTCTCCCTTCTTAAATATGTTATCCCGGAGGTGCTACCACTGTCACCGACGGGCTCAGCCTTAACCAGCGGCGGGTCTCTCTTGGAGCCAGCTGGCATTGGCTCTGTCGGACATGGGGGAAGCTTCTGGCATCTTCTCACAGAAGCCAACTCTGCAGCCTCCCTGCTACCAAAACCTTGCCATGCAAACCCAATACAGTTAAACACGTACAAGAGGACAGTAGTCAACAACCAGACTGCATTAAGTACGTTGTATCTAGATTAGGACACCACCCGTCCCTTCATTTTCTTCTTATATAGTCTATTGATTTGTAGAAACATTTAGTCTAATAGTGCGGTTTGCCTATTATGTACTTTTTTTTATCCTAGTAAGGGCCAGGCGTTGACTGTTTAAGATTACAGCACTTGCTCTGAATTTAGGTAAGAAACAGTATTCTTATAAGAGAGTTTCCCAAGGTCACAAATCAGGTTCATGGCCAAACCAATAATAGTAGGACACCTTTCCTTTCATTCCTGTTTTAATTAGGCTAAACGGTGTTGAAATAGCTCTAGACTGATGGTGAAGCCATTTGCTTAGAACATGCAAGCCTGAAAACACTAGTAAATAGTGTAGGGATTGTTGCTGTATAGTAGAGGGAGACTGCTTGCTTCACTTAGTGCTTCTGAGATGGTTCTAAATTTTTAGGCTCCTATGTCTTTAAAAAAAAAAAAATACACATTTTATAGGTTGTGACCAATTTAATAGTGGATAAGTCTATTACTATATTACAAAGAATAGATATTTTGCAGTAGAAGCTTTAAAAAATATTATAGATAATATTTCCTCAACTGTAAATGAATGACATAAAATCACTTTTGCATAAAAACAGGTAAAGCATTGCCCTAAATTAAAGTGCCTTTGTGGTGAAGTACAGTAAGTGTTAACACCTTTACTTACGTTTGACCTGGTATTCCTTAATACAGGCTTATGGTGCAAAATGCTGAATAATCAAGAGGAAAAGCGAGTTGGGAAGACTTTTTAATATTAGTTTGTAGATTTTTATTTTTTTTTTGGTTGTTGTTTGTTGGCATGAACATTTTGCTCTGAAAATGACAAATTTTAGGCTGGTTAGGGTAAGGGTTAATAAATGGTAGTAGATAATGTTCCAAGTGTTAGTCACAAAGACACATGCGTACTATTCTGAATTTGTTTTGTATTGAGAACAATAATATTATAACTCATTTATAGTTCCCAATTTCTTTTCTAAAATGTTGTTACCAACACAAGTTATTTATAAACTAAGTGAGCAGAATTCCACATGTGGGTTTTTTTTTCTTTTTGCTATGAAAAATGTACTTTTTTGCAGCCTTTCTAAATGTGCATTAGTTCTTCAGACTATCTGGAATGGATATAAAACCTCTTTATGTACTTTCACTATCAAATAATTCTGAGCAACTCTTTAATTTTTTTTTTTAACTTAATATGACTAAATTGTCAGTGAATCTCCTTTCTGAAGTAGAGCATACAGTCTGTTAAAACTGAAGCGCAGCATTATCATCTTCTGTAATGTTTTCCAAGTATGCCCTCCGTCCATGGCAAAAAGGGAAGCCCAAGTTTAGGGACTGGCAGCATGAGTCCAGTCGTTAGAGGAAAAAGACTTTTAAACAGGTTGAGAGACAAATTTTAAGATACCCTTGAGAGTAAAACAGACTTTGTTACTCTCTCCTTCAAAGCCGCTCAAGTGAGTGATGGTATGCATGTAGTCTGGAAAGAAGCGTGTCCTTTACTCATGCAGAAAATCTCTGCGTTACAAAGTGTTACTTTGTTTTGTTTTGAGTACTTCAGAAGATCTAAAGAAATTACAGGTTCAGTTTTATAAATGGATGTTTTATGCTGGCTTATATGTGGCTATTTTCACTGATTTAAATAGTCAGTTGCATTAATGTGATGATACCCTTTCAGTCGTTGCTCGAGAGAGTGCTCACCTGCATGTCCTTCTTATAGAACAGGTGATTTTTTTAATTTTTTTTTTAGCAATAACAGTTAAATTGAAAGTCAGAAGTTAATAAATTGATGTGTTCAGAGAAACAGTAGAGATGCTAAAGATGAGTGGATTGAGCTTCCGATAAATATTCAAAAGTTTCTACAGCCTGTAAAACAGGGACAGAAAATCTTACTACTTCTTGCTATCAGAGGACTATATTGAAAGTAATGGGGAGATAGAAAGTGCAAAGGATGGAAGCCTGTCTCCTTTAGCTGGGTTAACTTATGAAGGGGGTCGTGTAGTTCTGCAGTTTGAAAACCCATATGTAGTAGCAGATAAGGTGTGATGACTCAGCCATATCAGCTGGCAGATTTTCAAGGATTGATAGCAGCGTCCAGGAGGGAAGCGGTGACAAACAGCTGAGAGTGGCAGCGTGGGGGTACAGTGGGGTCTGAAAGCCTGGCTGCCCTCCGCCTCGGGGGCTGTGCTGGCGGCTAGGAAAAGGCACTTGGCTCAGGAAATTGTAAAAGCTTTGGGAGGAGAAAATCTGAAATAAGCAAGGTAAAATGAGAGGGAATAACGTGTAGATCATGAAGCGGTGTGGTTTTTCAACAAAAGCGTAGGATAAAGGTGTTGCCTTTTTATTGTAATCAGTATATATACAAGACTAACAGTTCCTGGTGTCTAAAACTGCCTAGTGAAAATTCTCAGGGTAACCTTTTTTTTTATAAATTAATTAGGAATACTCATACAAACAGGTCAGTAAATGATCTGATTCTACATGGTTGTTTTTTGACGAAATTGACACAGGACACACAGTGTGTATGTACATGGCTGATTTAATAGAAGATTTGCATAAGCATGTAGATCTGTCATACTCAATGGACCTGTTTGTTTCTAAGGTTGTGCGTGAAATTCTGCTATTTTTCTAGTGTTTTATATCTCCAAAGGCTACATTTTTGGTAATAAAGATTTTATTATTTTTTACCTGTTCTGCTTCTGAAAAAGTAGAATCTTCAGTTCACTTTTCGCTATCTTCATGTCATAGCAGCATTACCACTCAGACTTTCTTGAATTGTAAATAATTTTAAATAGCAAAAACTATTTGAAATACTAAATACTATTTAAAATAGGCTTTTTACTGTTACTGTTAACAGAGTCCTTAGTGCTTTTTTGTCAGTAAGGCTCCACCTATTATTTTACTCAGGGTTTAAGAAAATTGTGTGGGTTTTATTTACTTTGTTCTCTTGCAGAAACAAACATTTAAGCAGTAACTGAGTTTCTTTTGTAGGTGTTTATTAATTGAGATTAAACATAATTTCTTTCAAGCTTGCTAAATTAGAGTGAGATACATAGGTAACTTCAAGTTTTACTTGTATTTTAACAGTGAAAGCAAGTTGAATACATTGGTGCAGAAACTTCATGACTTCTTGGCTCACTCATCGGAAGAATCTGAGGACGCAAACTCTCCTCCAGCATTATCTAAAAACAAAACCATAGGTGAAAAGACCTCTTTTTTTAATTTTATTTTCAATGTATGTATGATTCTAAAGTCAAATAACTTCGTGATGTTATTTTGCTGTATTGCAGTTCACTGGGGCAATTATGCAAAATCCTAAAATGATTTAAGTGGTGATATCTTAACAAATATGTAATAGGCCTTTGATACAATATTTCATTTAGTTCTGAATCTTTTCGAAATGTGAAAAAAGCTAATCCTACTAGTAATGTACCTTCTGTGAAACATGAGATGGCAAACATGCTTGTATTTGCTGTGCTAGGGGTTCCTTGTTCAGTTTTCCTGGACATGTATGTGTAGTATCTTGATTTTTCTGCTGAAGTAAAGCTTTTGCAGTCCTTGTAGTTGTGGAAGAAGTTCTGGAGATTATGCTTTCATAATTACTTGAAAAAGATTTCTACATGTAATTTGGAAACATTTGAAAACAAAATCACACTTCTGGAAAACTTTGAGTCCTACACTAGGTCAAATTTGATATTAGAAATTTTTACTTACAAGTTAGAAATGGATAATGAATTTTAAACATTTTGCTTTTATTACAGTCATAAAAAGTGAAAATATTTCATTAACAGTACTGAATAAAAGTTGTTTCCAAATTTGACTAGGTTAAACCTGTTTCCTGGTTTAACTAGGACTGGATACAGGTGCAAAACCTTTCAGTCTCTACTGTTCAATGAACTAGAAGTTGTCCTGAAATAATAGAGTACAGGAGAATGAGAGTGCGTTGGCTGTGTTACAGAGTTTACTTTCAAAATCCTGTTGTCCTAAGTAATAAACTTACGTGGATTTTCTGCTGTGCAGTTACTATCTTTTAATATTTTGTCTTGAGAGAGTCTGCTGCCATGTGGTGCTAACCTCCTCGTGTCGGCATCAAACCAAACTGTTAATATAGGGAAAAAGAAATTATTCATGTGATACTTCAGCAGAATAATAAACTAAACTGTGGTGCAGTGGAAGGTGTCCCTGCCCAGGGCAGGAGGGTTGGAACTAAATGGTCTTTAAGGTCCCTTCCAACCCAAACCATTCTGTGATTCTAAAAAAATAAAATTGTTTGTTTTTCCCAAAACTGAAGTGTAAGGGTATAGTAAGTTGCAGTGCTAGCAGTCTTACATAAAAATCACCAATGATCATGATATGTATCCTGTAACTATACTACTGCTTTACTTGCATGTTTCTCAGTAGTGCATCTATTAAAATACTACTATTGCTAAGCCTTTTGAGCCACTTCATACAAATATCAGTGAATCACTGAATTTGAAACTTTCCCTTCCCTTACCTGAACTGGTGGATGGAACAGATACAAATAGGTTGTTTGTCTTCAGGTTTTATTTTCCACAGTTCCCAAGATCAAGAAATGGGAATATTCTGTCATACCCTGTATCAAATGGGATTTTTGTCTGTGGTTCCGTTAACCCAGATTTAATACTGTAGTTTTAATGTCAGGATGTGTAAGAGAAAATACTGGAAGTAACCTCTTAGAGATTAAAAAAAAATGCAGTAACTGTATTATTTCTGCATATACAGTTACACTTTCATTTCTTCCATATTTCTTCACCAATGGGAAGGCTGTCTTTTAGCCTATCAGCAACTTAACTGAAAGTAATTTCTAAATGATTTCCGTAAAATACATGCCATTCAGTGGACTGTGTTTTGCTGTGTAGCAGTTCGTCTCTGAAAGTTACACAGTCATCTTTGTTGATGCTGGTGAAACATAAAACAATGCTATGATGTACAATGTGAAGAACTTTTAATCTCTCTTGTATTTCAGTGGATTCCTTTCATTTCTCTCCATAGGTAAAAGTAGAGAACCTAAAAGTAGTCCGGCTTCAATGGAGAACAATAGAGAAGAGGTAGGAATAAAAATGCTTTTGAATTTTAGTTGCATAACTAGTGCAGAATGGCTAGTATCAAAAATGCTGAGTTCAATTTGTTGCTTTTACAATAAATACTTAAAGAACGTTGTCAGAACCATGCAGTAAATGTCATATCTACTGGATAGAAGCCTTAGCTGTAAAATATTTTAAAATAAATTTAAAATGAAATTTTAAATTATACTGACTTTGATTTAGGTATATGCAAGCAATCCTGTGTCGTCCCGTGTCCATGTACCCCCCTATTTCTAAATTATTGAAATACACAGATTTACTTGGACAACTTAATTGTCTTTCTGATGCACAATAATGCCTCAGAAAAACGTTTCTAACACAGTTTAGATAGGTTTTACTTACCTGAGATATGCAATTGCATTTTTGTTAAGAAATGCAAGTGGTATTGCATGTTGAGATTGAGTATATTGCAAAGTGAGGGGTTTTTTTAAAGAGATTTGGTTAGTATTCTTTTATCCTTATTCTGTTCTTTGGCTTATGTGTAAACAGGCTCTTGTTTATTTTTGGTCTAAAAGAATTGGTCTGTACCTTGTATTTACACTCTGTTACTCAGATAACAGTAGGTACTTAGTTGTCCTTTTAGACAAATACACTTCCTTTTTAAAAAAAGAAAAATAGATGGAGATACAAGATCTTTATTAAACACGAGCAAATTTCTTCTATATGGTGTGTTATATACATCAAAGACATTTTTCACATGGTGTGTCTGACTAATATCTACTCTCCTGTTGGCAACATTCTGGTATATGATACGTTAATATGTAGAGAAAGCACAAGTGCCAGTGTCCTGCCTTAGTTTGCCTTTATTGGAGTAAGTTCAGGTATTTATTTGATACTGCCCAAACCTAGTTGTGGTATGTGTGCACAAACCTCTGAAAAATCAGTTTTCCTGTAAAGACAGCCAGCCCTTTCTGGCATATGAGACAGATAACAAGTGTCTGCATTCTGCTGGCAATTCTGGGGTGCATGCTAGTGATAGCTCCCTAGTGCCAGCCTTTAAAAACCCTGCGTATCTGTACATCAGAAAGGATGATGGTTTTCTTCCCATAGCGTGAAAAACATTCAAAGACCTGCATAAGCTACTGCAGCACTAAGTGCTGTGAGGAGTCCCGGTGAGTTGTAAAAAACGTGAGAAGTCACAGCAGCGTGGAAAGAGGTGGATATGTGTGAGTTAGGACATTCTTCACATGCTAATCGTGCAAGTTAACACTGCAGTGAAGATGCACAGAGCAGGAGGCCCCAGAACTGTTTGTGATTAGGGCCCACCAATGGTCATGAGCTGTTCTCAGTCCCTTCTCCGGAAAGCTGAGAGAACTTCCAGCAGCTCGTGCAAGTTGAGAATTGCAAGGAGAGAATTTCCTCAATTTCATGAAGACTCAGTGCTCGAGATACGTGCAGTGTTTCTCTCTGAATGTCTCAACTTTGAACAGTGCCCTCTCTTAATTTCTTTCAAGATATATGCATAGGGAGGTTAGTGAGCATTAGTGACTTAGCTTAGAGTTTGGCGACACCTATGTTTAAATCTGTTTTTAAAAGAATAATGACTTCTTGGAGTCTTACTACTGCTCTGAATCTCCATAGATTTAGTTTAACTGAACTGGCCTAACTATTGTAACTGTCTGTCACTTTTTGTTAATGCTTCTCCTGCCTTTTTTTTTTCTTTTTTTCTTTTTTTTTTGTGAGAGTGCTGGTGAGTTCTGAGATGTGTTCTTGGTAATGTAAGAAACTGGTTTTGTTGACAGGTCACTTTGTCACAAATGTGTTGACTTTAATTTTTTCCTTGGTTTTAGGGCAGTAGTTCTTCAGAAAGAACCAAATCCTTAGGATCATCACGTTCAAAAAGGTTGGTTTGTAAAATAAAAACAAATAAATTACTTCTTGGCATGTGAAACTATAGAAAAGTCCATCCACTGTGCCTGATACTTGTAGTATACACCAGTATAAATCTATTAAGTTAGCGGAGTGCTGGTAAAATAAATGCCTCATAGTGCACTTAAAATTCAAACCATCTTTCTGGGTCAAAGGTTAAGATCATAAAGCTTGATTTTTACTAACAAAGGCAACAAGATTATCCTGTATCTTCAGGAAAAAGTGTATATACAATTATTCTGTCACTCTTGCTATTTCTACATGCAGGATTCTTACAAAAATGTAAATTGGGTCATATGAAAAAAAGGCTTTATGTACCTTACTGTTGGGAGACTGTAGAATCAAAATGTTGCTTTAAGTTGTCCTGTGCAGAAACTGCCATTTGCTGTATCTCTGCTTAATCCTTTTCTGCTTTTTGATTTAAAAAAGTATGGAGTTAACTGTTCACCAACCAGTTTGAACCTACAGGAGGCAAATTATTGGTGACATAGTAACAGCAAACTTATTCTAGTAAAACTCCTTGTCATCTTCTGCTCTCAGCTGATGCTTATTCAATTTGTCCTTCATGATTTTTTTTTTTAAATCCTTGTATATTATGTAGATAGGTGAGCTCTTCTAAATGCATGATTTCAATAGCTGCCTTCTTACTGCTCCTTAGAAGTGTTGTATATCTCTTTTCACTCTCCTTTTTATCCGAGTTTGTTTATTTTATCATGTCTGCTGGAATTAAGTAATATTCTTCATTCTCCCTTTTTGTTTGCCTTGACTCCATATTTGCACGTGTGGTTTTATATTTGGCTTTAATTTCTCCCTCATCTTCTAAATCCAGTGTCCTGCTGAACTCTTTTCATTCATATCATTTTTACAGTCTTGCTTTTTTGCTTCCTATCACTAAAGGTATTTTCGCTCATACATTTATCATACTGTGCCTGATGCTGACAAAAACGGTATCCTGCAGTGGCTCATGTGTTACCTTCAGACTACTGAAAATTATGCTCAGTGTTTTGGGGGGGGGGGTTTTAAGTTTTTTTTCTCCCTGCCTTGACATAGTAAATTAATTAATTTTAATGGATTCAGTTCTAAGTTATGTTTTTGTGCAATTCTGGCAACTGGTCTTCTTATTCAACAGTCAGCTTTTTCTTTTTTTTTCTGCATTTCCTTTGTTTCCTTGCAAGCATCTTTTCTGCCAAGCTGCTTTTTGTCATTTGTCAATATTTGTGTGTTCTCTTTGCACTGCCTGTTAAACTTGGAATAACATATAAAATTTCTGAGCAGACATTCACTTGTGTTTCATTCAGGCTTTTTTCCTAAAAGCTTGACTTTCCCACATACCTTCTTAAAAACAGATCAAACCTTGATTTTTCAAAAAAAATAATACAGCAAGCCTGTGAAACAAAAATACTTTATTATTATATCTTTTTATTTCACATAAGAGAGGAGAATTCCTGTTCCTAACAAGAAATTACAACTTACGATAATAACCCAGAGCATCCCACCTCATAATGTCTTAGATAAATCTAAAAAGAACGTAGGTTTCCCCAATTAATATGGTGTTTTGCTTGCAAAGCGCCAGTCTTACTTGTATTGCAATATGTAATATTTGTCATGGTATGGTTTTTTTTCTGTCTGTGCAGGAAACCTACAGTTGTAACAAAATATGTTGGATCAGATGATGAACAAATCTTAGATGAAACTGTAAATGAAGATATTTCAAATGAAAACTCGGAAAATGATGTTGATATGAAAAGCTTGCCTAAAGGTAGTTCATGTCTGTCTTTGTTTCTGAATTCAGCAAATTAGCCAAGTTTTTGATGAAGCATAAATAATTAACTAGAATGCACATGTATTAGTAAAATGCCTATCTTAGGTCCTTTTGGCTTTTATATATAAACGTACATGTTTGTGCAAACACACGCACCCTGTGCACACGCATTTAAAAGAGGAAACCAAGCACCATTAGTTTTGAACCCAGCATACTTTAATCTGTTTCAAATCTCTACTGACATCTGTATAAAACCAACATGAAACAGAGGAAAAAATTTATTTCTCTTTTTTTAGGAGTCTCAAACTCTGTCACTTCCAAGTCTTATTTATGTTGTTGTTCTGTCTTCGAGGTTATTAATACTTAGATCAACAGAAGCAAAACTAAATCTGGGGGGAAATATCATTATTGGATCTGTTTTTAACCAGTCTTTGAAAATAGTTAATACTATAAGCCTACATCCCACTCTTCGTAACTATAGTGTGAGTTTGATTAATCTCTATTTCTTACCTGTGAAAGTTACAGGAAAAATTGGAGGGACTGTTACTGTTTACTGCATGAGTAGCAGTATTTCAAGCAGTCACTTTAAAATTATTTTTTCAGAATGTTAGATTATTTCCAGTGTCCTTAAAACACAAGTATTAAAACGGAGCTCTTAAGGAGGAAGGATGTTTTTTCATTCACATAATTTTGATTAGTACTCTTCTCTTTAAATAAATAAGTGAATTTCTGCATTTTGTTAAAGACAAATCAGGTTTTATCCTATTGCTTTTTCATAAAATAACTTCAGATGAGGGAAACTGGATAGAAGGGGGGAAAAGAGAGAGGAAAGAGTAGTTACTCCTAAGGCTTTTGATAGATTTAAGTGATCTAACCAAAGTTCTGTATTTGTGACATTTTGCTGCAAATTCCTGTACTGCACACACCCGGCGGTATGACAGTCCTGTTCTGCACGAACCACATCAGGGCAGAGAGAGCAGAATTTGCTCCTAATAGCCCATTCAGTCTTTGGCTTTTGTCCTACAGCTGCAAAACAGACGTAGTTTGAAGTGTGTGGTGGTGGTTTTTGTTTTGGTTTGGGTTTTTGTTTTTTTTTTTTTTCCCTGTGAACATCTGTGCATTCAAAACTTTGTTGAGTTTTAGTCAACAGATTGCACTTTTTTTTTTTAAGGTACTGTGTTGGCTTTTATTTAAACAGGACTTTTGCACTTCATTTGGATGTGTAATGGTTTCCAATTTCTAAATAAAATTATTCTAGGTACAGTGGTTGTACAGCCTGAGCCAGTGCTGAATGAAGACAAAGATGATTTTAAAGGGCCTGAATTTAGAAGCAGAAATACCGTTAAAATGAAACCTGAAGCTCCCAAAAAGCGTGGAGGTAAATACAATTTAAAACATTTATTAAAACGGGTTTAAATTGTTGCTTATGACCACATTTGGTACATCTAAAAATTTTTCATATTTCTAATAAATTATCCTAAAAATACCTCCACTCTTCTGGCTTTTTGTTCATTAAGGATTCTAGCTGGCTGAAATTAGCCTCCATTGCTGCCCCTGCAATGCAGCAGTGAAAGCTAAGATTAGGTCTCATTAAACTTCATATTTTCAGTAGCTACAGGATGCATCATTAGGTACTCCATATGGACCCTTCTTGCTTTGTATTCAGAACAGTTGTTTGGTTGCAATCAGGTGTTACAGGTATTCCTTTTTTAAGGAATTATACTGGAACATCATTGATACGGGAACATTCACTGACTCACCGAGAAAGCAACCATATTTGAGCAGGGACATGTATAGGCATATTATCAATCAGTGAGCTAAGAAGAAACCTAAAACTTCTAACAATTCAAATACTTTTTTGTTTTGTTTTTAAATTGTGGGAAATTCTCTACCAGGGAACCTAAGGATTGTCTTTGAAAAGCTGCTGTGCCAGCTGGTTTTCCATAGCCACTACTAAAACTGAGGAGAAGTTAGGTGGACAACAGCGATAACAGAAATTCATCCCCTTTGTTTCCAAAAAGTAAAGGAGAAGGAGGATTATGTATAAAGTAGCCAATAAGAAGGCAGATATTTTCGTTACCACTATAAGCAGTATCTTAGTTCACACCCCTGCAGCAGTTCCCAGGATATTCGGACAAACAGCTCATGTACACACTATTCATTCTTCCCGTTGTATCATTTGAGATCCTTGCTCTCTTTTAAAGTGTTATTATAATTTAATAAGTGCTATTTCTCCATCTGTGGTTGAAGGGGAGTAAAAGGACTGTGTGGAAATGTGCTTGTGCATACATAGGGGCTCATGCATGATTTTAATCACATTTTGAGGACTGACATTTTCTCTAAATTATTAATCTTTGAAAGTCAGTTCCGTTCTATTCATGCAAGATGTCAAAAAAGCCTATAGAAATGCTTTTTCCTTTTGTGTTTATAACAATTTTACAAGAGGTCCAACAGAAATCTTCGGGGGTATAGCCTTAAAAAGATAGGACTCTCCTGCTTGAGCTTTGTGGCCTGCGTCTGCATCCCCAGGACAATTCATATGACCTGCCCTTCCAGCTTTTTTCTCCATCCCTAGAGAATTTGCAGGCCTTCCTTTGTGTGTCTGGACTGGTTACTCATGTGCCGGTGCCTGACGTAAAATAATGATTTTTTGGAAGGGACATCAAGAGTTTGTTTAAGCCATACCTTTGTCCAGGGCAAGCTCAGCTCGATCTGTGTCACTGCTGATAATCTTTGACTTGATTTTAACGCTCTTCAGTACGTCTGTTAAGCTCCTGCCAACTTTCAGGGAAATGGAAATGGGTACTGCCTGCAGCTGTGTTGTCCCCATTTCCAGACCGGGAAAAGTAGCCAGGCAAGAGACATGACCGCAGTCTCTCTCAAGAGCAGCTGGATCAGGAATGTATCAAAACAGTTTTGTTTTGTGGTGTGCACAGAAGAGGTAGCGCAGATCCATTTATTCTGCACCTGCCTGCAGCAAGTCTAGTTACACGAAGTAGCACTTACCTTTCTCTTGCTACCAGAATGCGGTGCCTAGCCCGCGCACGTACAAAGTTAAGTGTTACTGGTTTAAGCAGGTAGGCGTGTAGTCCCAACTACTTGAGGTCCTGGATTCTACACACAGTGCAAGTAAATAAATAATAACAATAAAACAGAAAATGCCATGTATTGTTCTTTGCAGAGTGCATCTTTGCATTTTTATTAGGAGTTATATGTCCTGTTTGTATTAGAAATAGTAGCAGTAATAGAACTCTTGCCTTTCTAGCATCCAGATGCTCTTATCCAAGACTGCGAGAGGCATTGTGTCAGTCCTTATTTTCAAGTTTTGTGTCTGCAGAATGGTTATGGTTGTACTTTTGCTAATAAACTCATAGTTAGGACTGTTTTTTAAGTATTTTGTCGGTATTAATGAATTAGTAGTTGTTCAGTTTCTGTGGATCATCGTTTGTACTAGTAACATGGTTTACAAAGATTTCCCTCATTAATTATCCTTTTTTTTTTTTTTTTTTTTTTCCTGGTGCCAACTTGCAGATTTTAGGAAGGAGGCAGTAATGCCGCCCCTTAAAGTTGTAGAGAAGGGGGAAGTGGCTTGGGACTTGACAGTGAATAGCTTGTTCTCCCTCAGCTGGCTGTTACCCTCTGTCATTCTTACACCCATTTAAGGACTGTGATGTTCGAGAAAGCCTGGGTAGGCTTCTGTGCTGCTTGGTGTCACAGAACGTGGTATTCTTTTCCCAGTAGTACAATACGATGGATGTGTTTATTTGAGGTTTACCAGCAGGTGTTTGAGCTGTTTTTTAGGTCCCAAGAGTCCTTTGCAGGTCCACGAGCTCTGCAGTACATGCAATCATGTATACATTGAAGTTGAAAACAACAAATCTTATATTCAGAATTACAGACGTTCTATTTTCACTGAATTATAAGGTTGTTGTTAGTTGTTCTTACTACCCTGTAAGCTATTTGAGATTGTGCTTCAATAGCAAATTGCTATTAGCTTGTATTGTATCTTGAAAATGTTCATTCGGTTCCTTAACATTGTGGTGTTGGTGCTTGGTTCAAATTCTGTGGTAGTGATTATTAAAAAAAAAAAAAAATTAAAAAAAAAATAGTCTGTACTCAGACTGTAACCATTAAATTAATCATTTGAGTTAATTTCCTTATATTACTTCCGAACATGACAGCAAAGGACAAGTCACAGTTAAGCGATCCCACATCAAACCTCTGTCTGTCTGATCCTAGATTAAGCGTTTGAAAGTGATGAACTGAGTGTATTGAGCTTTCACAAATGATTTTGCTTTTTCTTGAAAGCATCACTGCTGTTGAAAACAAAACGGTCTCATGGTATTAATTAGTTGGTTTAACAGCCTGGCATATAGCAAGCCTCCCAACCCCAAGTTCACCACCTTTCAAAGTGAATTGGGGGATTGACATAAAAGAAATACTTTCTTGCCCAAATAGATACAGCAGCAGAGTGGTACACTGAGTGTGGGAGCAGTCAGCAAGATCGTGAGAACATACATATTATAGCAAAACTGTAGTTTGAAAAAAACCAACAAACCCTACCCACAAGACGGGAACAAAAAGTGAAAAAAGATTTTTCAGGCACTATTACAAGGATTTCATGCATCTTCTAAAATGGTTTCCCATATTTTTCTTTGAGAAACTAGAACTGTATGTGAAAGAAATACCATAATACAAACATGAATTAAAATGGTATTTTATGAACAAAGATTAAATGAGGAAGATTGTACAGAATATCAGGGCTGCTTTGACAGAGTTTTAATGATGACTTATTTAGGTGTGTTCTCCTGAGGTGACCAGTTAATTCAAATTGAATCTCTCAAAGGAAAAAAATTGTCTTGGCCCCAAGTGGACTATAGAAATCAGAGGAACATTCTTTCATTCTTTAAATGGCGAGTGGTTACAGAAAGATTTCTCTAATGCTGGGTGGTAAACTAATAAAGGCATATGAAAAACCTAACAGGCCAAAATATTGTAAGAAAATGAAATAGGTATATACGGATTTCTTAAAGAAATAAAAATGAAAACAATTAATATGTGGTTTATAATCCTCTCTATAGAGGAAGGACTACATGGAATTGTAAGCTGTACAGCTTGTGGGCAACAGGTGAACCATTTTCAAAAGGATTCAATCTATAGACATCCTACACTGAAAGTTCTTATTTGTAAGGTATGTGGTAAACAGTTCTACAGTTTGTACTGTTTGGTTTTGTTTGAAATGTCATATTGGTGGGATTTTTGTGGGAGTAGTTCTTGTTTATTAGCCAATAAACTTTTCAGTCATTAACTGTTACCATTAAGGAAATTAAAAGCAGAAAACAAAAAGGCAAAGTAAAGCTTGCAAATTTATATTACAGCTTACAGATTGATATTCCTATTTTCTTATAACTCAGTTAAATGCATCATGGTTTCTTTGTCATTTATTTTTACAGTTTTAAGGCTATAATTTTAGTGAATTTTTTATGTTAAATGATCTGTCTGAAATTTCTGCCTACTCGCATTACAAGAGCAGATTCAATTCTGGATCTCCTAGTAAAGCATTTTATGTACATCAACATCAGAATAAGATGCAGAAAAGTAGCTTCAAAGCCATCTCAGTTTCACTTGTGTACAGCTCCTGGACTGTTTTAATTTATGGCAGCCTCTGTAATGATGGTCTCATCCGTAACCCAAACCCAGCATCTGGGTCTTCAGCTGTATGGTTTCATGGTGGCTTCAGTTAGGCCTTAAGCTGCCTCCAACGGGAAGAGGTGTGGGGAAAAGGGGAAGAAGGAAGCATCCCTAACTCCTGCTTTGGAACCCTCTTTTAATTTTCAAAGAGATATAGAAATACCTCTCTTGCGTATCTCTATAGCTGTAGAGATTCTGTATTCATAAAGATATCTCTAAAGATAGATACAGATCTGTGTTACAATGCAAAATTTGCATTCCCCTCCTCTTCCCTCCTCCTGCTTCTCCCCTGATTCCCAATTAATGTTACATATTCAGCTGACATGCTGTCTCAGGCATGTCCACCTATGTTGTGGCTCATTTTGTCTATTCATTCTGGCTTCTTTCTTTTATAAAGTATGCTTTAGAAAAATCAGCTTACTAGACGACTGTTTTCAATCTTCATTAGAGTCCTAACTCTTGTTGCTAGACGTGAAAATCCTTAACACGTAGCTGTACGTGTCCTTGCGATGCATGCAAGTTATCTGGTTCATTTTTGAAAATTGTTTAGGGTATTGGATTCAGCAGCAGTTCTTGACTGTGAGCTCTGCTAGGTAATTATATCAAATGTTGTTTCCCATAAATTTTCTGTATCTGTACTTAATTGAACATGGCCTTGTGTTAATGTGAGAGAGAGGAACGGAAGTCGCTGATCTGCATACTCCATGTCTTCCATGACTTTCTGTGCCTAGTTCTTTCCTTCTTTTTCTCCTGCTTAGGTAAACAGTCCCAAACTTGAGAAGCTGTTTTCTTTTGACTATAAATATTCCCTCAAGCGTCTAAACATCAGGTTTTACTGTTTGTTTGCTTTTTTCCCCCCTGTTTGTTATTGTTTGTTTGTTTAGTTGAACAGGTGTATAACTGTTCCAGATAGAGGGGCATCATCATTTTAAATTTAGGTGCTGAAGCCTCTTCTGGATTCACTGGGTAAAAGGACAGAATTTAGCTAGTAGCTTGTATTAATCCCTATTCAAAGTAGAGCTTCCAAGTCTGGGAGAACTTTCTTTACTAGCAACTGGAGAAAAACCCCACGCCTTCAAAATTTGTTTGAAGAATTCAGCAACTGAAGCCACTGCTACTACTAGCTAAGTTGTGTGTAGGGTTTTTTTACCATTACCAATTTGTCAATGAAAATGCTCTGTTTGCACCTGGCAATTGAAGCCTTAGATGTTAACATCAGGATAAATGCTGAAGATCTTTTTATTTAAAGCCTTATGGTATTGATTGCTAACATAAGGATCATACAGCTGAAAATTGTAATTTATATAGGATTAATTGTATCAGGGAAGATGCGGTGTTGATTTGCATAGGAAATAGATGGAAGAAACAGATTTGAAGAGAAACATTCAGTTGATGTTTTAAAATCTGCAAATATGCAGCCATCAAACAAAAGCCTATTTAATTTTCAAATAAACCTTGAGTCATCTAAAGAAGTCATGGTTTAGGACCTGTTGTGTCTATGGAAGATGTTTTTTAGATTAAGACAAATGTAAAAGGATTAGAATGCTGGAGACCTTGCAGTTGCTGCTTTTAATGGCTTGCTTCTAATACATGCTCAGATCATACAAATTACTGAAGTCCAGTTGAAATTTAATAAAAAATTCCTTGTTCTATCTCTTTCTTTATAGACTTGCTACAAGTATTACATGAGCGATGACATTAGCCGTGATTCAGATGGGATGGATGAACAGTGTAGGTAAGTGTACAAAACTGAAATAACACCCACAGGTCTTCTGGTTTGGGTGAGGTTTTGGTTTTGTTTTTTTTTTTTCTTTCCTTGCAGTGATGAAATTATTGACATATAAAGACTAGCGCGTAAGAGCTTAATCACCAATTGTTTCTCCCAAAAAAATGCTCAACCCAAGGATTTTTGTAAATAGCTGATTGTTATTTTAGTAATTAACAGGAAAACATTTTACAAAGAAATCCAATAGTAAACACTTGTAAGACATCACATAACTAAATAGCATGCCACCTAACAAATACTTTAAAGGTGGGATTAGAATCTGACATGCTAAACGTTGTGAGCAACAAAAACTTACTTTTGCAGATGCATCTCCCACTTTTGAAATACTGAAGTACTTCTCTGTCCTTATGTCAAATATCTAAATATGTAATCCAGTCAGAATTGTGTGATCTGTGATGCTTATGAGCTTACTTGTCAGCTACTGCTCAGGTCTTCATCTAGACACAGATCAAAAAACACGTTTTTCTTTTTTTCATATGTGCTTGCAGTAGTAATATACCAGTTAACAAATAGCTTAAGTCTTTCTAGCTTTTTGCTGTAAAATAAATAACTTTTTTTTTTTTTTAATTCTCAGAAGAAACATGGCAAATCAAATTTAATTATTTTTTTTCTTATTTAAAATCAGTGCTGAAATTGTGTTTGGATATTACTGACCATTTCAGCTATGTGAACTGTTAATCTAATACCTTAATTTTCTGACATTCCGATTGTCAGTTGAGTGCTTTTCAGTCATGCTTTTAATAATGTTCTCAATTAATGGGTATCTGTTTATCACCTGATTTTTTAAAATGCAAATTCTGTATCAAATAGTGAAATACGTAAACTTCTGACATTTGTCACCTTGTTGATGTGCGGATAAGACTCTTACATTTCTTATGTCTTATTTCAGGTGGTGTGCTGAAGGTGGAAATTTGATTTGCTGTGACTTTTGCCATAACGCCTTCTGTAAAAAGTGCATTTTGCGCAACCTGGGTCGAAAGGAGCTATCGACTATACTGGATGAAAATAACCAGTGGCACTGCTATATTTGCCATCCAGAGCCTTTGTTGGACTTGGTCACTGCATGTGACAGTGTCTTTGAAAATTTAGAACAGTTACTGCAACAAAACAAAAAAAAGATCAAAGTTGAAAGTGAAAAAAGTAAAATATATGACCATACAGTCAAGTTTTCTCCAAAGAGAAATAATTCAAATTGTAATGGTGAAGAAAAAAAACTAGATGATTCATATTCAGGTTCACTAACATATTCTTATAAAGCACTAATGGTGCCAAAAGACTTGCTTAAGAAAACAAAAAAACTGGTTGAAACTACAGCAAATCTGAATTCTAGCTTTGTAAGCTTTTTGAAAAACACTGCAGAAAATGTAGAAATAAGCCCAGCTGTGCAACTTTGTCAGTTAAAGGCTTTTAAATCTGTGTTGAGTGACATGAAAAAAGCTCATCTGGCACTAGAAGAAGGTCTGAACCTGGAAATTCAAGCCTTGAATGTTAAAATCAAAGATAAAAATACCAAAGAGAAAAAAACTGATGTTAGATCAGAAAAAAATGAGGTGAAAAAAGATGAAGGAAAGGAACATGTGGGATTAAAAGAGGATGACACCGTAAAGACACAGAAAAAAGCTGTATCGGAGCGGCCTGACAGCGAGCCCATGGATCAAAGTGTTCCAACAACGGAACAAACAGATAACAAGCGTACTTCTGGTGAGGATAAAAGGTCTGGCAGAAATGAAGAACCTCAATATGAACCTAATAGTACAGAGGCTTTAGACATGGATATAGTATCCATTCCCTCATCTGTTCCTGAAGATATTTTTGAGACTCTAGAATCTGCTATGGAGATTCAGATTACGTCAGATGAGACAGACAATGGAAATACAGGAACAGATCACGAGACTCTAAATTCAAATACAAAATCAAACACTCCTATGAAAGATACCAAAGGTGGTACTAAGTTAAAATCATCGGCTAAAGGAACAAAAGAGTTGATTGTAAAATTGACTCCCGTTTCCCTTTCAGAGTCTACAGTTAAAGCTGAAGATCAAGATGGCAATCTGGAAAAGGGAACTAAGGATGCTGATGTAGTACCTAGAGCAGAAAACTGTGATTCTATAAAACAAAATCATAATGCTGGCAGTGAGCTTTCTGCGGAGAACGAAACTGTTTCGCTTGCAGAGGAATCTGATCTCAGGAGATCACCGCGTGTGAAGACCACACCTTTGAGGCGCCAAGCGGACATCAGTCCTTTAACGTCAAATTCGGAAGAAGATAGCAATGACACATGTAATGAAAAACGTAAGAGAAAATCATCAAAACAACCAAGGAGGAAAAATGATAAAAGAAATTCATCTGACAGTACTGTTGATGGTCCTAGCCCTAATAAACTTTCTAAATCAAAAAAGCCATATGTATTAGATCAAAGCTCAGATTCTGATGAGATGCCAGCTGTTCTTAAAGAAGTAGCTATGATGAGTCACAGTTCTTCAGATATTGATAGCAATAGTGAAGCACCAACAAATGATCAGAAGACTTTAAATTTTCTAAAGAGTTCACCAGTAAAGGATGAAAACGGAAAACGAAAACGAAAAAGTTCCAGTTCTGGTTCAGATTTGGATGCTAAAAGAGGCAAATCAGCTAAAAATTCCGCTGCTGCTAAAAAGAAACGGCAAAACTATTCAGATTCTTCAAACTATGATTCTGAGTTAGAAAAAGAAATAAAAATTCTGAGTAAAATTGAGTCTGCAAAAAAAGCCAAGAAAAAATACTCACGAAAAGAAGATAGTTATGATTCCTCTGAAGAAGAGCAGAGGAAAAAAGTAAGTAATAAGAGGAAGAAAGATTTGAGGAAACAGAGAGCTAAATCTTCT
This sequence comes from Burhinus oedicnemus, assembly GCA_008921705.1. Taxonomy (NCBI): domain Eukaryota; kingdom Metazoa; phylum Chordata; class Aves; order Charadriiformes; family Burhinidae; genus Burhinus; species Burhinus oedicnemus. The sequence goes on along the minus strand of VFFE01007686.1, from coordinate 521,613 downwards.
GAAGATGATGATGCTGAAAAGTCTTCTCCAGAGAAGGAGATTAATCATTCTTCTAAAGATAAAAAAATTGGTAAGGGATCAGCTGCTAAGGAAAGGATAAACAGAGACTTAAAAGAAAAACCTGTAAAGGGAAAGCACGATGAGTCTTCTGACGTTGAGAAGTCTTCACTGGAGAAAGAGGAGAGTTGTCCTAAAGATGAAAAGCTAACTGAAGTTAAGAAGAGCAAGGATTTGAAAAAGAAAAAGGCACAGGAAGATTCTTCTTCAGAGAGTACTGAGAAATCTCCGAAGAAAGAGCATGATCTTGATTCTTCAAAAGACAGATTCAAGAATAAAAAAGGATCAGAAAGCAAAGCGAAGAAATCTGAAAAATTGAAAAAGAAAAGTTACAAGAAAGAACACGATGATTCCTCTTCTGATGTTGAAAAGTCATCTCCAGAGAAAGGAAGTAGTAATTCCTCTGAAAATGACAAAACTAAAAATGAACCCGTGTTTAAAGAAAAGCAAAGGAGGAATTTAAGAGAGAGAGTATCTAAAAGAGTACAGCTTGATTTATCCTCTGATGCTGAGAAATCTCCCCTAAAAGAGGAGAGTTTTTCTGAAGATGCTATGAGGAGTAAAAAACAAACTGAAACTAAAGAGAAGAAAAAAATAAGTCACAAAAAGAAAATTTCCAAGAAAGAACAGAATGACTCATTGTCCTCTTCTGATGAGGAGTCTTATGAAGACAGTAAGAAGAAGATTAAAAGAGGGTCAATGAAAGAAAGTAAAAAGAGTAACTTAAAAAAGAAGGTGGTTTTCACTTCCTCTTCCTCATCTGATAAGGAAGAAAATTATGAACAGAACTCAACAGGTGATGGAAGCAGCGATGAGCAGAAAATCATGCCAGTGACCGAAAACTTAGTGCTGTCTGCTGGTACAGGATTTTGTCAGTCATCAGGTGTGCAAAAGATGTTCACCTGCACCTATTACTAATATACTAATAGAGGAAGTTTGTAAGATTTGGGTAATATTGAATATTTTCACTTCTAGATTAATAATAAGTAGGTAATTACACATTTAAATGTTTGCAGCCGGTTAGGTTTTCTGATACTGATTTGGAAATGCCCATTCCAATTTGTGCGGCTTGTCACTTGTGGAAAAAAGGATGTCGCTGTAAATGGAGAGGCTTGAGAAGCTGTAGGCTGTCATTCCAGCAGGTATTTCCTTGCAGCACACCTTTCAAAAGCCTGTTCCTCTCTTTTGGCTGCCTGGGTATTATTTAGCAGAAGCTGGTTTTAAGCAGCGAACCGAAATTTGTCAGCTCATGGTTATGCACTGGAGATGACTCTGAAGAGTTGCGGCATTAGATGATCTTTATGCCTCATGAGACCTGTGTAGCCTTAGAGCAGCTGGCATCCGTTAACAGAAATCTGTCACTGCTTATCGTTTTCATAGCGTGTTTCATAGTAACAATTCTTTTTCTTGCCAAGATAGAGCTACTTCATCAGTATCTTGTATCTTTTGGAAATTAGAAAGAAATTCAGAACTGCTGGATTTGAACAGTTGGTTTTAAGGAACTTAAAAAGGAAGGGTGGTTTTCACATTACATGGACAGTACACATGTTTTTGATAAATGAGTTTTCAGCTAGAAAAAATGAAATCTATTTGCTGTGACAGGTAAATTGTTTCCTGTTTGTTTGCTTCTAATGATGTTTCATGGAACTTTCTGTACGTGACTTTACTGTAACTGTTGGCTCAGGTACAGTAGTTTGCAAAGCTGCAACTAAACAAGAAATGAATAAAACAGCAATGCGTTTATGAGGATAGCAGAAGGGACATAGTTGCATTTTGGCTTTCCGGAAAAGCCCTTGTAGGCAGACACTAAATGCAAAATGAGATGATTGTTACTTGTAATTCCTTTTTAAAGAAACCCAACAAACAACACCCACCCACCCCCAAACAAACAAAACGCATGGATTTAAATTAAACATAATGTTACTCCTTTTTCCTACCAACTTAATACTGGCCCACTTCTTCCCTAAGTGTTCCTGTAGTTTAGTTTCGGGAGAGATGTTAATCTTTGCAGGTGCAGAGGTTGCTTTTCACAGGTGCTGTGCTGCTTTGGATCTAGAGCCCTGTAAGAAAGCAAAGCTTGATTAATGATGTTTTGCATCATTGTCGAGTAACAGTTGGGAAATAAGTTTCTTATTCTGCATATTATACAGCCCTGTAATGTTTGTTTTTTTCAAGGTCCTCTGATGAAATTAGTTGCACTTCTGTGCATGTAATACTGGGACTTTTAGGTCTTTTCCTTGATCGCTGCCAAAAAAATGTTTTCCTCATTGATGCTGCTGCTGGGGGAGATTGCAAATAATGAATAGTTTATTTACTAATGAACTAGTGTCTTGCCACAGCTGTTAAAACGCTCCTCAGAGACATACGCAGGGACAGTAACCCATATGCAACAATTCTCAGCATCTCTGGACCATCAGAGAAAAATACTTTAAAAATAAAATTGCTCATGGACCATGTATGTTCATAGACTTGATATTGAAATGGCCCAAGAGGAAGAAGTTGATTGTAATGTATCAGAAGGTGTTTGAGGCAGTGGCAGTGATTGTTTTATTTGCCAGTCACAAGTGGAAAGATTGGATAATTGTTGGATGGGAGAGACGGATAACAGTTGTCCTGGTTTGAGGTAAAACGGAACCAATTTTCTGTTCAGTAATTTTACTTTTAGCTAGGCCTCTTCTGACATGACACGTGTACAAATTGGAAAAAAGAGATGGTGATGTGGGGTGATTGACAGTAGAGTTAGACTGAGAGAGAAGGGAGTTGGTTTAGCGTGGAGGGAGAATACTAAAACTGGGGAGTCTTAATTGCTGTCTTCTAATCACCTAATGGGGAGTTGTAGAGAAGGCTGAGGCAGATGCATGATGAAAGGATGAGAGGCCATGGATACAAGTTTTGGCAAGGAAAACTCTGATTAGATACTAGGAAAAAATTCTTTACATGAAGGATGGTCAAAGCCTGCAACTGGTTGCCCTGTCAAATTTTGGAATCCCTGTCCTTGGAAATACTCAAAACTTGACTGGACTGAGAAAGCTGACCTTGCTTTGAGGGTTGAGGTGGAGTAGATTTATGTCTAGAGGTCTCTTCCAACATTAGTTATTGTATGATTCTGTGAGAATCTGCCTTTGTTATATTATTTTTAAGAGGGGGCAAACTTGCCCTCTTCAATTTGCTTTTGGCTTAATAGGTGAATAAATAAAGCAGTCTTTTCTGTGTCTGAACAAGCTATGTAGGTTGATCGTTGAATGAAGCTTAGAATCTGGTTTAACCAACAGGGTACTTGTATTTATCTAAGCCCAAGAGTGAGGGGCTTTCTGCGATCACCTCTTACACAGTCCTGTCAGACATCTGGCTAGTGGTAATTCCAGGACAAGCATACGTTAAAAAAACTTGAAGCAAGCCTCTCGCAGCCTGGTTATAGTCGACTCCCCACAGGTAGAAAATGGAAGTAGAAGTTACGAATGAGGGGATCTCAGTTCATTAGGATTTTGAGGTCTCTTTCCCTAAGCTTAATTTTACTAACTAGCAGGTTTGACTTATTTGTATGCAAGTCTGAAGAACGAGAGAAAAGAAAGGGGGAAAGGCCTGGGAGTGTGCTAGAAATAATCTGAATTCCTCTCAGTTCAGCCAGGAGAGTGCAGAGGAGCTTAAAAGGCAGGTATCGTGCTGTGGTATTCTTTCTCTCTTCCACGTCCCGTGCTCTTGGTTTTGATGTGCTTTCCATACGAGACAGTATCCATGTAGTACAGCTGAGTTTTGATATTTGCAGTAAGACTAGCACGTGTAGTTTTCAAAACATGTCTTCACACATACACAGCAAATGTACATGCATTGTATTGGATGCTCTGAAAGCAAAATTAGGCAAGGATTATTGTTCTCAAGTACTTCTTAATGGCAGCAGGGTAGCTCATAAGTTTGGTAAGTGGTTCTGTCATATATGTATTAGGACTTTCTTTTCAATTTACACAAATTCAGTAGTGGAGTTTCTGAAATGGAGCTAGTAACTTCTTAGGAAATTTCATTTCTGAATCCTAGGTTGAGTATTCAGTCTCTGTATGTTTTGGTATAAAAATCCAAATTTCACAGTGTGTAATAAGGAAAGAATTGCAAGTTATGTGTAGTAGCAAGCATAACATGGGTAAAAGTGCCACTAGATAATGTTATTAATAAAAATAATTATTCTTGTATGGCAGGACAGGTAACTGGCGTGTTTGTTTGCTAGTAGAAAAGTGATGGTATTACAAAGCTATTTTTACATGGGGATTCTTGGTGGAGACGAGTTCATGTGCTTTGTTGTTTATTGCTGATTTTACATGTATTAAGTGTTCATGTTTTCTGGTTTTTTGTTTCCCCTTCCTCCCCCAGGAGATGAGGGAGAGACTAAATCAAGGGCTGTTCCAATGGAGGAGGAGGAAGATGATGATGATGACGATCCTGAGAATAGGTATGATACCATCCGTAAGGACTTAAAAAAGATTATAACACACCCTAGGCGTGGGCGCAAACCGGCACAACGGAAGAGCAAGCAGGTTGTAAAAACCACGACTGCCTGCCTTGTAAAGACTCACTCACGGGCTTCCCGCAAGTTTGACCAAGGGGCCAGAAAACAGAGGCTAAAATCCAGAAATGCAAAGAAAGTATTTAGTTAGCTAACACACCTTGCATAGGGTGTGTTATAAATGCACTGCAGCACTGTCCATTTTATGTTCCCATTGAAAGTGTGAGGTTTGTGATGAGTATTTAATTCAGGCAGGTAAAAACCTACTTCTGATAAATGTGAATTGCAGCTAGTTACATGAATAGAAGGTAAAAATTTGCATCTGTGCAATATGCAGTGCTAAATTATTTTCAGATTGAACTTGGTTATTACTGTTTTGCTTTTTTAATTGAAACACCTTTTCTCAATAAAGAGAAAACACAAATGTGGAGAAAACAGTGTTAGATATTTTCAGCTGTTAATTAAACTGAGTTTTAATCCGCTACAGAATACCTGAAGTGACTAATGTGATAGTTAAGGCCCTGATTCTACAAGCACTGTGCATAGGCTTAACTGGTATCAGAGAGACTAATTATACATATAAATTTTAAGTCTTTGCAGAGATATTTTCAGAATTTTGGCTTATATGTATTGCTTCAGTTTCAAGTTCAATAAAAATGAATCTATGTAAGATATAGTTAGTTAAGACGTGTCATATTTTACCAGTACCATTCTAGTTATGAGAATTAGCCTGGCTAGAAAATGTAAAGCTTCGTTTCCTAATGAGTGAACGCACAACATGAAGTATTGCTCAATTACGAGCCACAGTTTCTTTTTGGAAGTTATTGTAGTTAGACTATAGAGCTGTTCAACAAATTTTTATACAGTATTTCAGAAACTGATTTTTTTTTCTGCCGTATAGCATGTATGGGACCAGCTTCATAGCTTTGCACAGTTGCTGATGGCATCTTTTTCTGCTTCTGAGCCTACTAGTTTAGAATATGGTATCTTTGTTTCACAGAGTTGTATGTTTTGATCTGTGGCTGAAGTAAATTTTACAAACACTGTTTTGTATCCTTTACGGACCTCAGTTTGGCATCAAAATGTTGCTGCTGATGTAGTTCTTGCTTGTTTTCACTCATCAAATTTAATCAAATAATTCAGCTTGTAAAGAGAGACGCTCTTTAGGGACTTGACAGCACAGGGTCATAAGCAGAACGTGTAAACATTGGTAATACAAGATTTTTTTAAATTAAGCTTTACTTTCAGTCTTGTTTTCTAATTATTTTCTTTCTTTTTTGTTTGTTTCTTAAGTGTTTCTGGTTGATAACTAAGCCAATACACTTTTGTCAAAGTTCAGTATTTACCATACAAATGTTACTGATGGATCTTAATGATTAGTTTAAGAGCTATATTGGGAAATGAGTTAACCCAGTTGCTGACAAACAAATCAGTAATATGAATTTGGGGTTTAAAAATCAGTTTCTGTATTTCGTTTTTAAGCTGAATCTTTGTTGAAGTTTTTATTTAGGGAATATTTTGAATATATATTTATGAGATGGGGAGGTATTTTGTCAATAAACAGTTTTGTCAACCTTCAGACATGTTAACTGGTAACTGCAGTCTGATTTTACATTCATCACGCGTTGTACTTGGCACCAAAAGCAGAGATATAAAATGTAAAAAGATGGAACAAATTTCAAGAAGTTAAAAGCTTGTTCTTTTGTTTACTCAACACAAAGTGTTTAAATAGTTTACCTACTCTTCAGAGAAGTTGCCTATTTTCTTCCAGGCCAAAGAGGGTACGTAGTACCTACGGGGTATTTGTAGTGTGGGAACTCTCATGTTTGCAAGTCTCTAGTTTAGCTGTTCTGTTATTTGCATACCTTTGGATGTGCATGACATGAATATTAATAGTCTTGAAATCACCTTTGCCAAAATGCAATATCCAAGTGGGTCATAATATGACATATAGTGCTGTATTCTTTCATCTTATGTTGTGTAATTATCTATTATTGGTCCTTCTGATCTTTTAAATGGTACTGTTTAATATGTTTGCAGTAGTTTTGTTTATTAAGAAGTTAATAGTGTATTTAATGCAGAATGCCTTTAAGTATTTGATGGTTGCAATAAATTTTTGTAAAACGTTTTTCTTGTCCAAGCATTTAATTTAATACAACTCTGACAGCTTGAAAATCGGACTGTTCCAGCAAAGACAGTACAGTATTTAGAACAAGGTGTTCGGCAGTTTTTACTGTTTTGTTTTGTTTTTTTTTAAAGGTGTATGACATTTCATCCAAGTATTCATCTCTTGTAATATATTTTAAATGGTTCTAAATTTTTTAGTAATATACCAGAGGCCCATTTAATTCAGTAGTGCTCTAGCTGAAAGAATGGTGGCTTTTATGAGCCACATAAAAATGTCCTCCCCCCCACCCCCAAGGGCTTGTTTTGGGCAACCTTATTTCTACATATAATTAGTAGGTATTTATGAACACTACGTGTGAGTGGGTATAATCTAATTGGTGATATACATCACAATAATTAACTAATGTTTAATATTAATGACTTCTTAAGAAGAAAAATTATTTTTACAGAGGTAGTGTTGTCTCACCAAGATTTTTGACGATCTATAAATGAGTCCATCATATTGGCAGTCTAAAATTCATGAACAAGAATGGTCCAAATTATCATGTGGACTTAACTCCACATCATGGGAGGCTGCACCTACTATTCCTTTTTTGCTGAAATGTCTGAAGGATAATTTAAAGTAGTCTATTGCGTGACTCAGCAACCCCTGGGTAACTTCCAGTTTGCCTATCTCTTTTTAAAAATGTTTTCTTTCAGTGTAAGTTAAAAAAGTGCGTAGTAACCAATTCATTGTTTATAAATACATATTGTTGGTGTCATTCTTTCAAAGGTGAAATATCTTTAAATCCTCACTGATATGAAATTATGCATATATACTGTTCTAGAGGTGGTTTTATATGTCCTGGTTGAGATTACAGTCCCATTCTGTAAGGCACTGTATAAATACGTGTTGGGAAAATGTCCGTTATACACCGTTAAACACGGTGTGTTTAGATAAGATGGAGCGGGGTTAGGCAACATGACATGCTCAAGGTCACAGCAGGTCAGTGGCAGAAGTGAATGAAATGCAGGGGCTTTTTGTTTGGTTGTTTTTTTCTCGTACAACCTGAAGTCCTGTACTGGGCGTCATCTGTCATACTGGGGTATGTGCTGGGGGTGATACTCTGTGCTTAATTAAATTTCTTTAGAGTGTTCAACTATTATATCTGGTTGGCCGAGAATATATTTTATGTCCTTGACCTGAGTAAATATTACGGTATCTTTTGATTTTCATGGGTTTCTCGGGACGAATGTGAGCGGGGGAGTTTTCACACTGTCGTAGCTTCTTTTTCTTGGTACTTGCAGTTTGATGTTAAAGCAAATATTAAAGTGTTAAAGCTAGCATATGAAGTTTCTTAGCTTAGAAACCTGGTCACTTTAAATGGGTTTATATCTTAAAATAGAAATGTGATATATTATCCTGAGCCACATATAATTTAATTTAAAACCAGCTTCAAGAGTCCAGTACTCAATTTATTCTAATTCATACAAGCCATTTGTTACATCAGTCGTTTGTCAGATGCATTTACAAGGCTTAATCTGGTTGGTTCTAATATTGCTTACACTGTTAATTCCTATCAGATACGTAGTTACGTTAAAAATAGGAATCTTTTAAATTCTGAACATTTCAACAGTGTCTTACTTTTTTAGCCTAACATCGTACAGTAGAAGGCATTGAAGACAACGTAGCTTTTTTCACTAAACAAAGAGTTCCATCTCAGTTTGATTCAAAGTGATCGAATCTTTATCCTAGCTAAGAAATGTCTCCTTTTCTATCTTGGAGTATAAAAGCAGTAACTTATTAATCAATATTATTATAAATAATTAATTAGTATCCTGGTTTGAGGTAAAGTAGTAAGTTTACCCAGTTTGGTTTTTGTTGATGATGATGATTAGTAGGAAAATAACAGCACCTTCTGTTTATGGATAGTAGATTTTGTGCATGGTATCTTTGGGTGAATGATACATTTGCTGGGGTTTTTTCCCCACTTCAAAAAATCATTCCTAGAAGAACAAATAAAAATACATGTCTTCTTTCATTAAGAACCAAAGTCAACCTTTGTTTAAAAATATATAAATAAATTTTTAAAGGTGACTTGTATAAAAGGTAAGTATTGTTATCCAGGAACAAATTGTTTTAACTTTGCTAATGCAATTGAGGACAATCCAAAATAAGTCAAAGGCAGTGTTACTAGGCAGTGCTTTCAGGATTGAATTTTAAAATTTTGCAGTTCTTTTTAGTGTTTCTAGGTTGGGTTTTTTTCCTTTTCCAAAGCAAAACTTTGCTGATGATATTGTTATTTTTTTAAACAAGAGAAGTAGCCAAACTGCTGCTGTCTGCATTTTCTGGAGTTGGATTAAAGGTTAATAATTTATGTTAAAAGTTTTTAACATTTATCACCAACCTGTGATATTCCAAGCAGTTTCATTTTTGAAGAAAAAGTTCTTCTGGCCATTAAGAGATGGAAGAAATACAGCCTTAATTTCTTCTATAAAGAACTATTTATTCCTGTTGCTATTACCCATGATGTGGTGGGTTTTTAAAAAAAAAACAAAACAAACAACCAAGCAACAACAACAAAAAACCAAGTCCCTTTTCCAAATCCTCTGCAAGGACCTAATGCAAAAAATTTTTGGAAGAGGGTGTTACTTATTTATGGACTTTAGTTAAAGTTTTCATTGGGTTCACACTGTGATCTGTTGATATGTATGGAATTAAAGCTTGTCAAGAGTACTGCATTTTAAAGTTTTAAACAGCTATTTCTTCAGAAGCCGTTTCTCGAAAGAGGGGGGTGTTTTGGATGCTGATGGATAGTCATTGACTCACTGAGCAATCGTAAATATTTATTAAACTAGTTTACTTCCGTCTCTTAATAATAACTGAATATATATTAGCGTTAGAGTCTTTTTGGAAAATATACTACCACTCAAAAACCAGAAAATACTGTATGAAGTGTTAGGAAAGATACTTTGGGAAAATCACCCTTGAAAAGGCCCTTTGTTTTAGGGGCCCATCACCTACTGAAAAGTTAAATACAGATTCTTTAAAACCTATCATATAGTGCTACGTAAAAGTAACACCTTAATTTTCTAATGTATAAGAAGCTATACTTAAGAGTTATCACTGTTCCTTCGCAATTTCCAAGAGAAGTCTGGATTGTGGTTCAGTTTCACGGATCTTGAACTATTGTATTGACTGGAATAACAGCTTTCCCATTCTGAACTATGTGCATACAGTATCCATTAGTTCTCCTGAAAGGGAAGACAAACCAGATTTGACCTAGGGGAAAAAAAAATTCATTTAAAATTGACGACCATGGGATGAAAACTATAATATTTCTGATATTTATATGAGGAAGGCCTGGTTTCATTCTTTCAGGACTTTTTTTTCCCCTGGAAGTACGAGTTCTCAGATAAGTCCACTATTTTCCTATGCTTTTGACGTATCATTTTATATTTTGCCTTGGATAGATTCATATAAGTTTTTTTTAATGTTGCAAGAGCATGTAGAGAAATCACTTTTCCGTGGTAACTTGTACATTAGCTGAAAACATTCTTGTGCTGAAATGAAACTGCGGGGAGCTGAGCGAACAGTTCGGGCAACAGGAAACAAGATCATAATTTTTCTTTGAAGTTCGGGTCCCGTAATGTCTGATAAAACTTTGTGTGTACGTGTATATACACATATATATATATTTTTTTTTTCCTATAGTTGCTGTAAGGCAAGTGCTTTTAGTTGTATGAGGAATTTCAGCATGGGTCTTTTTCCCGAGGCACTTAATAGTTCATCTTGAGACATCATGAGTTGCTTCAATTACTACAGCATCTTGTTTGCAGTAGGGGGGGCGCCCAGGCAATTAGAATGGTAACACAGTTGAAGGCAAGCTATGTAGAGGTTGGGTAATAAATTTTTTTTCTCTTTTTTTAAGCTGTGAGTTAATGCGTTTGCAATATTTTTTTTCTCCTTGTTTAAAACATGCGTTCAGCGATACACAGTTTTTAAAACTTACGGTTTACATATACACTAGTTAAGTAGATTCAGTGCCTCTGGAAATTAATCTCATCGATTTAAATCAAGTAAGCATGGTAACTATTTTTGGGGGGAATGATTCAAGTATCAGGATTTGGTCAGTGGCATCTTCACGTTCTTGTTACAGTTAGGTCATGTAGGTGCCTATCCCAGAACTGACAAGAGTCCATCCAAATAGACCATGAATAAAATGAAATGTTTACGTTTGTACATTTTATAGCTATCTCCAGTCTTGCTGTAAAGCATGAAACTTCTTTTTTTTAAGAAGCTTTATAGAGATTTGCTTTCTTTAAAGCAAGTTAACACGTTAACGTTTAACATGAGATTTTTGCTGATATATCCTGTCTTACCACAATGACTTTTCATCATGTCTTTTTTTTGTTCAGCTTTCAACCCTTCTTTTTTTTTTTTGAAGTTCTGAATGGTATACGATTGCACTTATCATTCATAGATTTACTTGAACAATGGAATAAATAGTTTTTTCTGTTTTACTTCAAAGAATTGCCAAGAAAATGCTTTTAGAAGAAATCAAAGCCAATCTTTCCTCTGATGAGGATGCATCTTCAGACGATGAATCGGATGAAGGGAAAAAGAAAACTGGAAAGCAAAATGAAAACACGGGAGATGATGGTGAGCACCAAAAAGCATCTGGGAAAAAGTGGTGCTGTAGCGCCTGTCATAATTTCAGAGGCCACTTGGGAAAATTACAATTATTAAAGTTTCTTCAGTTTTAAACAAAAAATTTCATTGATGTTGATAGGTAGTTGCCAAATAGAGGCCAGTGTACATGATCATGAGGATTATCATCTCTTTTACTCTTCTGTAAGTGTATTTTTTTGTTAATAGTCTGGTTTTTGTAGCCAATTCAGAAGTCCTGGGGATTTGTGAGGAATAATCTATACAGAACAGTAAGACGCGCAAATACATGGGAGAGATTTGACTAACATATACAGTCATTGGAACAGACATTCCAAGTGTTCAGGCAGTGTAAAATACTTAAAATTGGAGGGAACAACTGTATGCTGGAAAAGCACAGAATTTAGCCTAAATTAATTCCAATTTTAATTCTTGCCAAATCAAAGTAAGAAAAAAATGACCAGTGCTCATGTTGTACTGCCTCTTATTTCTGACAGAAGAGAATGAAAAAGAAGATAATTCTGAATCAGACTCGGAGGAAGAAGAATCAAAGAAGCCTAGATACAGACACAGGCTGCTGAGGCACAAGCTGACAGTGAGCGACGGAGAATCTGGTGAAGAAAAAAAGGTGAAACCGAAAGACAAAAAAGAAGGCAAGCGCAGAAATAGAAGGAAAGGTATGTAATCCAAACGTTTTTTGTCACAAAAAGTACTTGCTTCTGTAAAATGAATCCAAAGCATGTTGGAATGGAGATCTGAAACTCTGTAATTTTAAAATCTCTGTATGAGCTTCCTTGTCTATTAAATCCAGAATTCTCTTATCTGTGTTTGATGAATAGTTTTATTTAAAATGTTGAATACAGATGCAAGTGTCTCCACTTACAGTATCCTCTGAATTGGATTAATCTTGTTGAGTCTTGGAATATTAATCTTAAATAACAGAGGCAAGGCCAGTATGTCCAATTTGTGAAAATCAATCAGTTTCTCTCTTTAACTTGGACCTTGTGCCTCAGCAATTTCTCCCTCCTAGGATTTAAATGTTGCAAGCTTTAGTTGGACGCCAGATGGCACTGCGAAACGATGCTTGACTTGGATTTTTCATTTTCCCTGTTGCATGCAAGAACAAAGGATGTGTCAGCCCCTTGTGTTTAATCATTTTGAGGAGCGGAGGAGTGCGATAGTAGTGATGAGTGCTTACTGCCACGTTGGTCCGTGTAGGTGTTGATAGTGTTTCATGGCCAGTGGCAGTAAGGATGCGCGCTACTTTCTTGTTCTTAGTGTTGCACCAATGCTAGCCAGCTTTTGTGGGGTTCCAGAGACTAAAAGATGCGATTTGTTTATCGTTTTCCTTCATGAAAACGCTCGTTTTTATCTGAATGTGTATTTGTGCTTTTCCTCCCTTATAGAATTATAATTCTACCAACATTTCTTTCAAGAAAAGTAATTGTAAATTACAGTGGCAATGTGCAGATAAGATGCAGCCAGACTAATTTGCAGGATTCTTCAGTGTCTTTTAAGTTCACTACTCTCGAGTAGAATAATATACTTTATTTCAGCTCGCCCTTTTTTAGCCCCATGTTACTCATATTACAGTTCCCTATGTATGTAAAACCATCCTTGTTTTAAGCCTTGTTATTCATAAAACAGTTAAGCTTTCCACTGTGTTCAAGGTCAAACTGAAATTAGAAGGGTGCTAAATGGCATGCTGGTCTTAACTACTTAAAAATCCCAATGACAGCCCCTAAAAGGAGTTATGGAAGTACTACCCCATGCTGCTAGTTTAGGTGTATTTTGATTTGTCTTTTGAGTAATTTTTAAACTTGTGTTACCTGAAGAAATCTCAAGCCATAAATGCAGTAATGTAATTGCATATGTTGTTAGTAAATAAGGGTTGTTTGCACGAATTGTGAAGTATGATTCACGTAAAACATTTGAAACAAGAGCTTCCATTTAACTCAAAATCATCTTTTGCTTTCTGAAGTTCTGTACAGTTCCGCATTGTGTTCTCTCCTCACCCACTGTCTTTGAAATGTGACGCTTTCTAATATAAAGCTTCTAATATAAACTATACTTAGATGTGTTCTGCATGAAGACTCAAGGCTCGTTGGTGTAATACGCCATCTGTCAGGACTCAGCTAGCGCTTATATATTAAGCTTTTCTACCCTGTACCCTTTATATTCCTGTTCCTTCTTACCTAGTATGTTTAATGGGTCCCGTACTGTCTGAAATGAACTTTTACAGTGCTTGTTGGTCTTAAACAGTTTGTTATATAATTAGAAGATGTGTAATGTTGCTAACTTTGCAATAATATTCAACATGAAATCATGATTTATTTTTGAAGTGAGCAGCGATGATTCAAATGACTCTGAGTTTCATGAATCTGCAGTTAGTGAAGAAGTCAGTGAGTCTGAAGATGACCAACGTCCAAGAACAAGGTATAAATAGAACTTAACTGTGCTCATCCTGTGTTTGGTTTTTGATAGTGCAATTTTAGGCAGTGAGATGGTAAAAGTTAAAGACTTTGGATCAGTCCTTAAAAACGTTTCATGATGCTTGTCTATAATTTGGTATCTGCTAATTAACTTCTCAGCAACTGTGAGAATTTTGAATTTGTACCACAGTATGTGGTACACAGCAATTTGATGAGCCAGTACAGAAAAAAAGATTAACAAAAAATGAGTATTTTTATGCCAAATACATCAATGTCAATTGAGGAATGGTGGATTGCAGTAGAAGACTAATACTCAACAATTCTGAGATTCTTCAGGATTGTCTGGAATCGGCTGTTGCTATGCGTGTCCAGTGAGTTGACTGGGAGGAAGGAATTTGGAAGTAAACCCCTGATTGCACAAAAGGAGTATATATTCTATTAATTATCAATGTAGTTCATGTACTTTTTTAATCACTGTTTTTCAGTGAGGCAATGAATTATTATTGTTAACCAGTAATACTGCCTCTCTTTATTTTTTTAGATCTGCCAAGAAAGCTGAGGCGGAAGAAAACCAGCGTAGTTACAAACAGAAAAAGAAACGAAGGCGTATAAAGGTTCAAGAGGATTCTTCAAGTGAGAACAACAATAAGGTACTATATTGCATTTTGAATTAATAAATTGGAAAAGGAGTTCCTGTCTCTTCTGCCAACTGCTTAGGGACTTGGGTATCTCAAACAGCTCTGTACAAAGTACAGTAAATAATTACAACTTTTCTCAATGTTAATTCAGTGCTAAAATTTGTAAATGGCACCATTATGGAGAAAAAACATTGCGTTTAACTAAAACCATTTCCTGTCTAGATCTTTATCAAGATGCATGATATCTCTTAAGTAAATGGAATTTTTAAACTAAATGTAGAACATGACACAAATAATAGATAAAGGCTTTCCTGGTATTATTTTTTTCTTTTCGTGTGGTGGAGCAGGTGATGGCCGATCTGATCTAGCTCCACTAGAGCAGAAAAACAGTTCTTTATTAATAGGCATTAGTTACTATCAAATGATAACAGTACCTTCAGTACTGCTTTTGCACAGCTGGGCTTATCTTTAATATCTCAATACATTATAGTTGGTGTGGCACTTCTTTTGTCATGCTGGCTAACTTGTTTGTTTCAAAAAAAAAAAAAAGTATCATTTTCTTTATGAGCTAAACTCCACCTGTGTATATAGAAATTTTTGGGAGCTTGTCTAAAAATGAAGTACTTGATGGTCTGTGCCATAATTTTCTTGCTAATACTTAATTTATTTAATTTCTAATAGAGTAATTCTGAGGATGAGGACAATGATGATTCAAAATCTCCTGGAAAAGGCAGGAAGAAAATA
Source organism: Burhinus oedicnemus (assembly GCA_008921705.1). Taxonomy (NCBI): domain Eukaryota; kingdom Metazoa; phylum Chordata; class Aves; order Charadriiformes; family Burhinidae; genus Burhinus; species Burhinus oedicnemus. Next base: position 506,472 of record VFFE01007686.1, on the reverse strand, counting down.
AGGAAAATTATTAAAGATGATAAGCTTAGAACAGAAACACAGAATGCACTTAAAGAGGAAGAAGAAAGAAGAAAACGTATAGCAGAAAGAGAACGGGAGAGAGAGAAATTGAGAGAGGTATGTTCCGTTTTCTTTGCAAAATGCTAGGAACTTGAATTGTTGATGTTTAAGACAACATATTTCTATCTCAATTTAATTGATAAGTAATTTTAAAAGTACTTATATGTAGCCTTGTAAGCCACAAGTTTTATTTGTGGTTTCCTGCAGGTTAACATTGGTAAGTTTTATTTAGGACTACTGAGATCTTTAGAAAGCTGTTTCAGTTGCCTGCTGCTTTACTTCTATGGGGAAGAGGACTCCCCCCAAAGTAAGTTGTGATGCACAGTAAAGAATTTAAGGTTTCTCTTTACTAAATAAATTATGACTTCCGATTTTGCTAGAGCTAATGTCTGTAAAATGCTTGGTATTAGTCACGTGCAAAGTATTCCTACGATGCCCTGTTTCTGCTTATAGGTGATAGAGATAGAAGATGCTTCACCTCTGAAATGTCCTATTACAACTAAGCTGGTTTTAGATGAAGATGAAGAAACCAAAGAACCGTTAGTGCAGGTTCACAGGAGTATCGTTACCAGACTGAAACCACACCAAGTGGATGGTAAGGGATTTTTTTTTTTTTTTTTCTTTTTTCCCCTGCACTGGCACAGCACCTTGTGCAACCTGAATTAGAATCATAAGAAAAACTCCTTGGCAGGCAAATGCCAGAGTGTCAAGTTTAATGCTTTATTTTTGGGACATCTGAACAAAAATAAATGAGATCAGCAATACGTAATTCTATTTTACAAGCAAAGAACCTTAGAAATGTAAAGTTGGAAGGGTCCTCAGCATCATCTAATTCTCCACACTAAGGCAGAATCAAATAGATGTTTACCCATTCTATTGAGGAATTAGTGTATTCACTTTTTACAGTTTTCAGTGAAGATTTTAAAATCCCCTAATATTTTCCTGGCTTTCTCAACAGAATTCTTTTTTTTCCCTGATACCTGACATGACTGCAAATCAAGCCAACCTCTTTCTGTATTCTCGCTCTAGTGAAGAAGGAGAAAAGGGAGAATAACCAGTCGTAATTTTCTTCACAGCTCATTCTGTTATTTTAAATTTTCCTCAAAGGTCATAATCTACAACCTTTCCATTTTAGTAAGAAACTTCTGGACTTGCTTCAACGCTTAAAGGGAGGTGCCCTGAACCAGTCACAGCAGTCAAGCTGAAGCCTCATCTGTGCTGAGTACAGCATAGTAGAATACAACTCCCCAATAAATATATTGCAAAGAACAAAAAAAAAAAATCACCCAGTAGACCCTTGTGTTGTTAATGTGTTTTGTACCATGTATTTCCTCTCCTTTTTCAGGTGTCACAGTTCTTACTTGATTTTTTTTCCTCCTTAAGCATAGAAATTCACATCTGATCTGTCTTGACAGAATTTCTTCTAGTTGATTTCAGATAATTTTTCTAGTTTACCAAGATCATTTTACTCTTTTCATGAAGTCCTTGCTGCTTTTTGTTCTGTCTCCTCTTTTCTCCCTGTCCCCAAGATTGCAGTCATCTGCAGTCTGGACAGTAATATTTTCTAACCCAGTTGCCACATTTTGAGTGAAAACTGTGAATATAACTAAGTTCAAGACAAAGATCATCCCCCATACAACCCATTGGACAGAAATGAATCAATAATTATCCTAAACACTTCTTTTCTAAGAGTTATCATGATCTTACAGTGATCGCACCTGTCTCTTATCAGGTGAACTTTAATAAAATGAATGTTGAGTAAGAAAATTTTCAATCATTTTCTTCAGGTGTTCAGTTCATGTGGGATTGCTGTTGTGAATCTGTAAAAAAAACAAAGACATCTCCTGGTTCTGGATGCATTCTCGCTCACTGTATGGGTCTGGGGAAAACGTTACAGGTAAGAAACAAAAGTCATCTTGTTTTCTGGTCTGTAGCTTGATCTCAAAAGCTTGTCCAGCAAAAGCCAATTTTAATGACTTTCAGAACATAGTAAAACTATTCCCTAGACAGTGACTTGATGAGGGTTGTTGGAGGAGAATGTTTTGTAAAGAGGTCTTGAGAACGAAGTTGGTTTTCATAGTACACAGCTGTGAAAGTTCTGATACACACTTGTGCTTTCTCCACTTTTAAAATATCTAGAATTAAATTAGGTAACCATTGGTATTCATGTGAAAAGGTCATATTTAATTCTAAGGGATGTGTAGCTCCCTTGCAATTCAGAACAAGAAAATACAGCTAGTCGGAGACAGGCTTTTGGAACCTATGTTTCTAAGACACTTTAATAATCTTAAGCAGATTGTGTTTTTTAGTGTCTTCCTTATTCATGTGTTGCTCCTTAAATTATTTGTTTTCCGCAGCAGTTTTTCGATTTATTTGTTGCCTTGATAAAGTAGAGGTTTATCAGGGTTTTTTGTTTGTTTGGGTTTTTTATTTTTTAACGCCAGACTTTTAATATCTAAAGTCAGATGCTTTAGACTCTTTATACTCTTCTGGGTTGAGGGACAGGGGTATTTGTTTCCTGTTTCAGTAATTGTCTGTATGTACCTTCATATTTATGGGTCGTTATGCATCACAAACAGTTAAGACCAGAAACTTTCCTTGCCTTGGCAGTTAGCTATAGGGCATACTTTCAACCTCTTTTTCCTGACTTTATTTCTTTTCTTTGGCTTTACAATTCTTTGCTTCCTGAGATCTTCAGGTTCAAGCCTTCATTGTCACTTAAGCACGTGTTCCTTCTCCTTTACACTGCTGAAGACTGCTTTGTAAAAAAATCTGTGAAACAGAATATTGTAGCATTTCTTAAAAAACTATTTCCATATTTCTTGGTCTGATACAAGTGGCTGTTCTGCCACGTTAGAAGTTGCACAGTGAACAACTTGCCATTTCTATTAGGCTTTAAAATCTGAAGCTCAATCCCCATCTTAAAATGTTTCTTCTGAAACCGATCACCCAAGCAGTTGCTGTAAAACCATGCAACAAACTCTTTTCGTTGGGCCTCTTATAATCATTGCAGGCTTCAGGAGAAGCTTATGCCCTTGACCTGCAAAAGAGGTGAACGATGAAAAACAGCTTTCTTGAATTCCCTGCATCTCAGTATTCATGCTAGTACCTTTTCAGGGTGGTCAGGAGTGTTGAATTTCTTTTGTGTTTGCTTGTTTCCAAGTATCAGTCAGTCTTCATAAATTTTGTGTTTGCGTTTAGCCAGATGTAGCATCTCCACAAATCCTACGAGCAAAGAACTGGGGTGAGCTGCCCGTCTTGCTGCTCTGCTGCCCTGGCTGTTCCCAAGAATTCCTTTAGTAGAAGTCATTTGACAGAAGAACCTTTCCCTCTGATTCTGGGAAAGAGAAAGGGAAATTTTTGAGGACTCTGAAGAAGAAAGGATGGTAACAACCTTATCTGTGCTGGAAAAGGCCCTTGGAAAAGCAGGGCCGCTTTGGTCTCCCTGTCGTTGGCTTTCATTGATGCTATGTTTTCTCATTTCTGGAGGAGGGAGATATTCCCGTATCTTTTATCAGGACAGCTGGCTAGTGAAATGAATTGCTGTGCATCTTTTTGATCTCTGGCTCAAGCCAAACTAACTTGCAGCTTCTGCAGACATTGGAATTGATTAGAACTGATTTCAACGTGGGATCAATCGGGGTTTTCCTGTGCCAGGAGCAGTTCTTAGCTGTAAAGTCACTTGACAGGAGACCTGCCTAGTGCTCTGGTGAGTTTGTGACCGGCAAGCCTAGATCACGTTAGCAGCCAGCACTTGTGCAACACTTCATTCTAAATTCTTTCTTCGCAAGCTCCAAATATGGATGCACTTTACTCATTCCCTGGAGTGCAGTCTCTTTAGCATGGTGATGTTGGTTCTCAAAGAGGTTATTTTCTTCCTACAGTGAGGATGGGATCCTCAAAGCGTCTGTGAGGAAATGCCATTTCACCATCCTCTTCCATCTTGGTCAGTTGTGGTAGAAGCTTCCCCATTGGATTGGGAAGCCCTATCACCTGACCTGAAGGCTCAAGAGCTGTTCATTCGTAGAGAGGTCAGTATATCAACGTACTGGAATTCCAAGCTGTATGAAAGATGTCTCAACGTTGTTGTGCCATAGCTAGATTCATAGTCTGCCAGTGACAACAGCCAGCTTTATGACCTTGTTAGTCACCTAGCAAAGAAAACGCTGTAAGATCCTGTTGGCAAGCAGTTGGTCTTTGACACCCGTATGTTTGGAATGAGGTGTCTCAGTAGTTTTTACTCTGTAGTGCTCACATCTGCCTTGCTAGTTGGTGTTTGGCATAGTCAGCACACCTGGACGCTGCTAGATAGCAGACTTGGCTTGGCCTGAAGTCTTTCATTACTATTTTTAGAGACTTGAAATGTGCTCCAAGAGGAGATCTTCAGAGAGAATCCAGCAGGAGGTATCTGTTACTCTTTGCTAGCATTAGCTATGCCTTACTGGGTCAGATGGCTTCCTTATTCTTGTGTCTTCCCTCTAAACCGTTGCTACTCAGAATTCTTCAAAAAGTGAAGTTACATGAGAAATACCTAATTCTGCTCTCCTCTGACCCTAATTCAGCCAAATTTTATTTAGGACTGATCTTAAGAATCTTCTTTCTTGACCTGTGAATTGCCAGCTATGGTCATGGAGCCTTTGGGCTGGCATAACATCTTCAGATTCTTTAGATCCCCTGCAAGGAACAGGCTCAGGGGAATCAAGGGAAGCTTGGATTTTGTGAGGTTTTTAAATTTATTTGTTTGGGGGTTTTTCATGGGGTTGCGGGGCTTTTTGAGTAACACAGAGCTGTAGATGATCAGAGGGACTGTGGTCATTCAGTGTGTGTACTGTGCAGGTAAAGCAAGCTGCGGTCTTGGTTGGTTGTGGTGCACAGCGTGTGGACAGTATGTTTTTAAGAACTCCAGCTGCAGTGTATATAGCTTTACTTTGTTTATGGAAGTTGGGGTGACACACAATATTTTGATGATCTACAATCCTACAGAAGAGGACTTTCATACACTGAAAATCAGCTTTGAAGAGTATATTTTTTTAAATGCTTAATTCTAGCTTGTGTGTTGTGGTTCTTCAGGAGTTACACCTTTTACTGGAGATTTGCAATGTTTTGCAGAACTGTTGTGCTTTAACGTAGCAGTGCAGTCTAGGTGATTTTGTACACTGATACTTAATACACTATATACTTTAGTTTGATGAAATATTTCACAGCAGAAGGTATTTTTTGTATGTGATCCAGATGTATTCATGACATTCATTTTGGCTGTAACTTCTTGATAATCAAAGAAAGCCATAGTTGCAAATACGTATCAAGTACTGTTATGGCCAGTGTTTGTAGCTTAGGTAGTTGGTTTTTGCCTTATGTGCTCATTTGCCAGTCCTGCTGTACTCTGTAATGCCGTTTGTGATTCCACTCTTAAAAGAGCTAAATCAGCGATAAGTTTTAGCAGACTTTGCAAACTGCAGAGAAGAATGTTGGTAAAGGATCAGGGAAATAAGGCAATTAGGGACTTGCTAGCTGTCCAGGACATAGGACGTTTGTGATTAGACTTCGTGGCTATTTTTTGCATCTGAACATAAGATGCTTTTGTCCTGATTGCAAAACCACTAGTAATTCATTTCGTATTGCAGCATCTAAAAGCAGTTTGTTGCCCAGTGTTCCCAGCATAGTCATGCAGTTTGAAATTACTTTGAACAATGTATTAAATCAGAGTTGCCAGATACCAAGATTTGATCTGAAAATAACTTTCTGGATGTTGTACAGTTATGTGGATTAGAGTGCAGTCTTCACCATTAAAAGCCTAGAGAGCTGGAGCTGCCGTGGGATCACTGACTTTTCTGCTCCCGGGTTTTTATAGGTTACCTCTAGTCCTATATTTATTTGCTACTGCTCAAAACCAGGCAGCCCAGCAGAAACACTGAGTGACATCAAAAGATTTAAGTTTTTTTCCCAAGCCTCAAGGAGGTGTTACCATCTGCAACATATAGCTAGTCTGGCTACAGGGTGAATACTTGGCAGGCATTTCAATAACCTGCTCTTTTGCAAGAATTTGCCAATACATTGAAAAAATGTGGAGAACATTGGTTTAAGACTGAAGTTCACTTTCAAGAAACTTCATATGTTTATGAAGTCCAAAGAGGTGAACTTATTTAATGTTTGGGGCGAGTATTGGGAGAAAAATTAAAACTGACCTAAGAAATTTTTAGTTTATAGAAAGGATTGGTGAAATGTAAAAGGAGGATTCCTTACTTATGAAATCGTTCAGCTGTCTGGCGCAGTTCAAAACTGCGTGTTTCTCGGTATGTGAAGGATGTATGCAGCCACGTAACACAGAGTAGTAACTGTAGGACTTCGAAATACATGTGTATTAAATTTTAAGCAGCAAGTTGTTTAACAAACAGGAAAAGAATGTTTGAACAAGACTTTTGTTGGTAAGTTCTATATGTGAATATATACTTGTATGTTTCTTTCGTAGTGTTTAACACCCAGTGTTTTATTTGTCATTTTGTCTGTTTTTTCCTCTTGCAGGTAGTAAGTTTTCTTCACACAGTCTTGCTGTGTGACAAGCTGGATTTTCGGACGGCTCTCGTAGTGTGCCCACTGAACACTGCCTTGAACTGGTTGAATGAGTTTGAAAAATGGCAAGAAGGTTTAGAAGATGATGAAAAACTAGAGGTATAAGGCTTAAAAAGACTTAAAAATGAAATAACTGAACAGTTTACATAATTGGGAAGCTTCACCGCTCAAAATATAGGCTAAGGAATGCACTTTAAGTATGTGAAAAATCTACTTGCATTAATACACCTTAAGTATTTAAAAGTTACTCCGGTACTTCGGTACTTTAAATGAAATTCAAGCATATTTTTCCCCCTTCGAAAGGTCTGTGAACTAGCAACTGTGAAACGCCCTCAGGAGAGAAGCTATATGCTCCAGCGTTGGCAAGATGAAGGAGGTGTGATGATAATAGGCTATGAGATGTATCGTAATCTTGCACAAGGCAGGAATGTGAAGAGTAGAAAACTTAAAGAAATATTTAATAAAGCTTTAGTTGATCCAGGTAAGTGAAAATTAATACAAGTATGCATTATCTATATTGTACTTTCTGGTTTATGTCTTATAAGTTCAGTAATCTTGCAAATGGAAATCTGTTGGGCAAATTATTTTAAACAATAACTGTAAGATTTATCACATTTATCTTTGGCTTTCCCTGAGTTACGGAAATGGTTGTTCAGAAACTATCCCATCTACTTTTGTAAATAGGCTTCTATAACAGTCTTTTCTATTAGATCGAATATAGAAATGACTGCAGGAATATATACTGGAAACTTCTCCTAATAGGTATCTTTTCTGCTAGCATTGCTTTCTTTGCAACGTAGTTTGAAGTGACTCTGTTGGGAACTTCAGGTTATTTTAATCTGCTAGTTTGTTACAACCACAAGCTGCCTTATCCTTGGTAGAAATCTACCGTTAAGGGAGGAACTGTACATGAAAAATAGTTGAGAATGTACCTTAGAAGTGTGAACAAACAAGTGTTAGTTAAGTGCTAATGGGCTGATTACAGATAAAGCACTTAAATAATTCATTTTTTCAGTCTAAGAAACGGATGTCTGGTTTAAGCTCAGCTGAACCGAGCAAACTTATGTAAGCATGTACGTAAGCACTTGAAAATATTCTGAGTTGATATAATCAATCTATCAGGTGGTCACCAAAAAGAACTAAAAATGTTAGGATCAGCAAGTTTCACCAAAATAGCAAAATTTTCCTACAAATTCTGAACTGACAGCCGATATCTGAGAACAGCTCATGGTTATGCAGCATGCAGTGTATTTTAAAAACTGTTTTTAGAAGGTAACTGATATTTCTCTTCAAATTGAGAATGCTGAAATGGTAGGTGCGGTAAATGGTGTCTTTGATTCTGGAGGTAGGTTTTTCTTGGGTTTAATTATTTGGCTGGACTTGAGGTTTCTTGACAGCGTGGTTGATTTTTGGTTTGGTGGGTTTTTTTTCCCCCATTCTGACTGATGAGATACAGCATTGGTCTGGTTTATAATTGTACTTGGTGAGCTTGATTTTGTGAAGTTTCAAAGAATAGTAGGGCTGTGAATTTTGTTCTAACAGACAAAGGGATTCTTCTGTGAAAAAATAACTTTGTGATTATTGGCATTGGCCAGTTGGAATTGGCATCTCCAGCTCTGCAGAAGGCTTGTTTGAGCAGCTGAAACATTAATTAGTTTTCTGCCAGTTTGACTGACTAAATCACATAATTGCTGTGGAGTCAGGGAAACTCCAGTACAGTAGCTTATGAACTATTTTTGTGATCATGTTGAATCCACACGCATTATTTAAGCAATGAAGAAAATGCAGTTCTTGGCAGTGGGTTTTCTGACTCCTTCTGTTAATGCTGCAGTTACTAAAAACAAGCCGGGGGAAGAAAAAAAAAAAAAAAAGGTGGTGGTGGGGAAACCCTGTACTGTTAGTCTTATTCTGTATGTGATTTGCTCAGGATATTGCGTTTGTTGAGAATGTTGCCAGGAAAGTCACAGCTAGAGAAGAAAAGGTGTGAACTGCTGTCTTGAAGTAGTGGTGATGGGACAGTAGCCTGACGGGACAGTAGCCTGACAGAACAGTGACTTTGTACTCAGTTGGTCATGTTCTGGTGCAATAATTAAATAAAATTTTATACACTCTTAGAATGATTGATTTTTGTGGGTTTTTTTTCCTTATGGAAAGTGTTAAGGGAGGCCAAACATAAGGGTTGTCACTGTGTGTCTTTATACTAATCTTGTCCCTTCCTTCGTGGATTTATGTAACTTCAAAAATACTGGACTGTGGAGTGAGGTGGCGTGTTGGGAATGCAATGTTATGGAGGAGACACGTCACTTGTGTAACCTTCTCTGTCCCATCTCTTGGTTTTCACGTTCTGCTTACAGGTGTGGTTGTGTTCTACTTCCAAACCTCTTTAGACAGCTTAGGACAGCATGATAGAGCAGTGTTTGTGATTAGGTTACTGACTTTTGTAGATTTACTCAAGTTCAGAAACTGCAGCACATTGAGCCTTGTAGGTTTTGAATCATTTAATACGAACGTGGAACCCCCTGTTTCATTCTCTTCTTGGACTAGTTGCTTGGTAGGATGGAATCAGACCGTTAGGAAAACTAGCCTTGAAATAACTCCGTAATTATTTTTATGTTGCTTCAAATCTCTCTCTATTTTAACTTGCTACAAAAAGGCAGCAGTCTTCATCTGTTGTTATCCATTAGTTCTTGGAGACGTTTAGATCAGCTAAATTGATGAGAAGTATCTTGCAATGACCATTGTTTCTTGCTGTCGTTGTGAATCACGGCATTGGCAATGTAGCAGGCTGCCAGTAAAAGAGTTATGAAGCTATGTGCTGGCTTACTGCTGTGACTGTAAATAGGAAAACCATTGCCTCTGGGAGCATTTTTAATTTTAAAAGTTGCAAATTTGGTATTTGAGCGATAATTTAATGATACATGTCTGGTTAAAATGAATACTGCTGGGGTAGACATATTCTATAGTAGAAGCTTGTATTGCACTGTATACTACAGAAGAGGGGAGCAGAGAGGGAAGGTTTAGCCAAAGTTTATGGGTGGAGAAGTAGTGTGAGAAGTGATTTCATTAATTAACTAGCTCTGCTATGTGAAATAATAGCAGGACTATATACGCATGCAGAGCAACAAATGGTTTCCCATAATGCTTTGTGCAAATGGTGAAGTGCTGTTTGGTTTATTGATAGCTGTTGTGCTTTGCTTGCAGCATTTCAATAACTTTGTATTTTTTTTACTTGTTGCTACTAATAAAAATTCCGTTACTGTTTAACTTGGAAACTGCTCTTTAATTGGCAGTTGTATGAAGCAGACTTAAGTTCTTGTCGACTTCAGAGGAAAAGGAAAACTGTGTGTGTATCTATACATCTATCACTGAATGTGTTTTATGTATATCAATATATTAATGTGCAGGTACAGCAAGAAGGATAAGAAGATGAAGACTATGATCTTTGAGGAAAGATTGAAGGAGTAAGGCTTTTTAGCGTAGAAAAAAGACAAACTGGCAAATCTCCACCATGTAAGAGCTGGTTACTGAAAGGACTGTTATCAGTTGTTTTCTACATCAGTTGGAGAAAGGAAAGGGCAGAATTTATTCTGATTTGTAGCAGAGATCATTTAAATTCGGTATTATTGCACAGGGTTTTAGAAAAAGGAGGTGGTCATGGAGTTTCCTACTTCTGTCAGGGAGGATATGTGCCTTTCTCGTAACTCTTATCTCAGATGAAGAAAATGGATTAAATGATCCCTTGAGGTCCCCTTAAGTTTTACATTCCTTTATAATATTTTGAGAAATGTTCTGTCCATAATGAATTGCATTCATCTTTTTTTAAGAACGAGGAAAAAACCCACAAATTTATGAAAATCCCTGCCACTGAATTGTGGCCAAGGTATTAGTTCAAGATACCAATGCTATGTGCCTGCCAAACAAACCACAAATAATTTTACTAAGATAGTTTTTTCATATGTTTACTATTGTTCACTTACTCTAAACAACAGCTTTTGAGGTGGGTTTTTTGTTTTGTTTGTTTGTTTTTTAACTACTTCACGTTAATAAATCACACGTTCTTTACTGAAACTGATTTCTGGGATACTGGCACAATTTTGATTGCTATCTGTCATTAAGGCTTCGTTATCCTTCTTCCCTAATGTACTTTGATTCTGATTGTAACCATAATGTACTAGATGAGATCTGTTTTGGAGAACGGTATATTAATGTGCAAGCTGTCACATCTGGTGAGGAGATGTTGCAAAGGCTTTAGTTCTGGCGAATGGCCCCAAACCGTCTCAGTGGTACTGCACACTGCATGAACAGCTTGCTTGCACAATCCGTACTCTTCAGGAAATACTAGAATGAGGACTAGAGAAAGGATCTGTCACCACTACGAGATGTTTGCCTAAAATTAAAGGAAGACTTTGTGTGTAACTGCTCAGTGTTTTGCACGCTGTCAAAACTGGGGAAGGTACAAAAGTCGTGAAATAATATGGGGAAATGTTTCTGTGGCAGGTGTGAAAATTCAGAAATAAGTAGGCTTGGACAAGTCTAAGTGTGTTGGGAATTCATATGAGGATTTTCATAATTGTCTTCTAGACTCGTTTAAAAAGACACACACACACACCCCCGCTTGGAAAAAATATCTTCTTGATTCCTTTTCTGTTAGCATGAGAGATTCAGATCACTTTTTGACACTTAAAATGGTACGATTCAGATGACTGGCACTGACATTAAATCATGCAGGTGGTCAGAGATAGAACTGATTGATTGTTGGTGATTGCTGTCCTAGAGTTAATTTTCTTCTTTACAAGGCAGTTTAAAGATAGTCTGAGAAAAACTGCTTTTAGTATGTTGTAAAAGATTAGTTTGTCCATGCTGATAAGTACTCCTTTGCCACCTCAAGTATCAGTCTGTTTAGAGCTGACTAGATGAACCCAACTGCTGGCTTTGTATAGCATTTTTCAAAGGACCATAAACTTAACTTCGGCTGACTTTGTGGTTGATAGTACTGGAACTGAGGTCAGGTTTAAATCTGGTAAAACATTCATTCTAAGTTACTGGTTGGATCCTAGAATATCTTTTACTTCTCCTTTCAAGGAAAGAGCTTCCAGAAATTGCCTCAGATCTGGAAACCGTTAGGGTGTGTTAAGTCTGTTCTGCCAAGTTTGGTATTATTTATCTTAAAACCCAAATTGTAACACTTAATAATTCTATTAGGGTTGCTTTGCATACCATGGAAATGTATTGTGGTGTGGTTTTGACATTCCTTGTGCAACTTGCCTAAAATAGCAGTCTAGAATCCTTGGTTTTATCTTCTGGAAGAAAGCTGAGGACATTTCTGTGGTGACTTTTAGCTGCAAGGTGGCAAGTCACTTGTCTGTAATTCAAATCAAATTTGATTGTGTCTTATCTTAGATAAGCTGGAGAAGGGTAGATTTAGATTAGATCTCAGGAAGAAATTCTTCACTCTGAGGGTGGTGAGACACTGGAACAGGTTGCCCAGAGAAGCTGTGGCTGCCCCATCCCTGGAGGTGTTCAAGGCCAGGTTGGACAGGGCTTTGTGCAACCTGGTCTAGTGGGAGGTGTCCCTGCCCATGGCAGGGGGGTTGGAACTAGATGATCTTTAAGGTCCCTTCCAACCCAAACCATTCTATGATAAGACTCGTGATTGCACTGTTTACCCCTATTGATACTGACCTGTTGCCTTAATGAAAAATTACGAGTTACCTGATTTTTCGTTTTCTTTAGAATTGACCAAGCACCAGTAGATGGCAGTCTAAGCTGGATTTAAGGAACAGTTCTATGAATTTTTGACAGGGTGAATGGATAGGTAGACACGGACACGTGAGCTGCATGGATAGATAATTTTTATAGTAATATATATTGCAAAGCTGTATATAATCCTTCCTGTGAAGACTTTGCAAGCAACAGCCTGTAGTTTACCAGAACGACTACTGTGAATGCTTGTGTAAAAGCTGAGTGAGAACCTTAATGGTGCTAAAAAAAGCCCACAAACCAAACAAACACACAGACACACACAAATTTAAAAATACCTTAAGAACATTAATAGAAATTTTGAATTCTTTAGGCTGGCAGTTTCTTTGTGGTTATAAAAGATGGAAGAGATCTAATGTTATTTCTTTCTAGGCCCCGACTTTGTTGTTTGTGATGAAGGGCACATACTAAAAAACGAAGCATCTGCTGTTTCTAAGGCAATGAATTCTATTCGATCTAGGAGAAGAATCATTCTTACCGGAACACCACTGCAAAATAATCTTATAGAATGTGAGTAGTTCTCTGGTTTATTTCCTTGAATATACACTTACCTTTCAGCAATGTATAGATAGGTTTAGTTTGATTAGAAGAGAAGAATGTAATACGGTGAAGGTGTTTGCTAGGTTTCTATATCTAAAAAAGCCCCAACAGTCTGGTTTTGCATTTTGCATTTTAAGTCATTGTCTCAAGATGTGGCTTCATGATGATTTAAGCCAAGTTAAAAGGAAGCTGTGGGGAATCTGGCCTCTCCTCCGTCCTTTCCCTTGCCGTGGCCTTACGTACATCTAATTCTCTGGGATCCTGTATGAGGAATATCAGAAGATTGACAATGCAGAGGTGAATAGCTTTCTGACAGTTTGGTGCCGTGATCTGGCTAACCGAAGGATCAGATGAGTCTTGGCGTGTCAAAAGGGGAAGGCAGAGAATGTTCAGAGGGGAAATGGGTGGACCAGGTCTTGCAGCAGCATCAATTTAAATTGTTTTAAACCATTGTAGAGCAGTGTTCTTAGTGAACTTACTAGTAAGTGATTTATGTTACTGTCTTGGGAATTTCATTCTAAACTAGCTTGTAACATTTGCTCCTGTTTGTTAATATGCTGTGATGGTTTTTTCGTATTGATTAATATGCTTTTGAATCTATTTAAAAATCTTTACAAATACGATTTTGTTATACGATTGCTTTGGTGTACAGCAGCTTTCAAACTTTGTGTAATAAACACAATGAGGTAGTTTTAAATCTGACATTAAATTTAGAAATTACCTCTGTGCCTAGAGTGTATGTCAATTTAAGATGCCCTTTCTAGAAAATGTTGGGGTGGTTTGGGGTTTTTTGCTCAAAAAGCAAGTTCATAGTTTTAGATATGACGTGTTTATTTTCTGTTAGAATTAATCCCAGTACTGTACTTTCCATTTTGAACAACTCAAGTCTGATCTTTTTGTCCTAGATCACTGCATGGTTAACTTTATTAAGGAGAATTTGCTCGGTTCAATTAAGGAATTCAGAAATCGATTTATAAATCCAATTCAGAACGGTCAGTGTGCAGACTCTACTCTGGTAGATGTCAGAGTGATGAAGAAGCGTGCACATATTCTCTATGAGATGTTAGCTGGATGTGTTCAGGTAAGAAGAGTTTCACTATAACAAATTACCTGAATTAGCTGCAGGGAGGGGGAGGAGTTATTTCATCGCCTGATAAAAACACTCAAAGGCCTGTAAATTTGCTATTTGAGAGGTCCGTTGAATCCAGCTATAACTTTTGACTTAAATATTGTCACTGATTACTACATCTCTTGTGGTTTAACCCAGCTGACAACTGGGGGGTTCTTTTCTGTGGGGGTGCTGAGACCCTGGCCCAGGTTGCCCAGAGAAGCTGTGGCTGCCTCATCCCCGGAGGTGTTCGAGGCCAGGTTAGACGGGGCTTGGAGCAACCTGGTCTAGTGGGAGGTGTCCCTGCCCATGGCAGGGGGTTGGAACTAGATGATCTTTAAGGTCCTTCCAACCCAAACCATTCTATGATCCTAACTAAGTACCACACAGCCACTCCCTCATCAGCCCCCCCACCCCGGAGGATGGAGGGAAGAGAATTGGAAGGGCAAAAGTGAGAAAACTTGTGGGTTGAGATAAGAATAGTTTAACAATTGAATAATAATAATGATGATGATGAAGAAAAGGAAAATAACAAAGAGGGAGAAATAAAACCCAAGAAAGACGAGTGACTCAAATGAAAGTAGTTGCTCACCACCAACCAGCCGTTGCCCGGCCAGTCCCCGAGCAGCAGCCCCCCAGCCAACCTTCCTCCTAACTTTATTGCTGAGCATGACGTCACATGGCATGGAATATCCTCTTGGTCAGCCGGGGTCAGCTGACCCAGCTGTGTCCCCTCCCAGCTCCTTGTGCACCCCCAGCCTACTCGCTGGTGGGGCAGTGTGAGGAGCAGAAAAGGCCTTGGCTCTGTGTAAGCACTGCTTGGCAATAACGAAAACATTAAAAACTGCACAGAAAGTTGGTGTCCATAGTTTGTTACTTGGTTCTGAATTCCTTTTTTTTTTCTCACCTGTGAGAATCGGAACAATGGGGAAGAGGAGAGAAGCAGGATTAATCAAGTCCAAAAGGGTGAAGAACTTGTTACCTTAAAGACCTTAGATGAAGAAACAAAACAAAACTGCCTAGATTTCCATAGTGAGGGCTGGATTCCTTGCTCTTCAGTAACCTTGCTATGGTATTGCACCTAGTGTGCTCTCAGAATGATGTTACTGCTCTTCTGCTCTATAAAACCCAGGCACTGGCAGCGGTTGAAGGTGTGACACTCTGTAGGCACTAAGTGCCTCTTCATGGCTGTGTGATTCTTGGTAGTTGATTAAATAGTCCAAGTGGGCATGAGCTGGATGAAATGGTCATAGTGGGATAGTCCCACAAGCAGATATGTCTTTCTCCTTGAAAGAAATCACAGAATCACAGGGGTTGGAAGGGACCTCTGGAGATCATCTAGTCCAACCCCCCTGCCAGAGCAGGATCACCTAGAGCAGGTTGCACAGGATGATGTCCAGGTGGGTTTGGAATGTCTCCAGAGTTGGAGACTCCACCACCTCTCTGGGCAGCCTGTGCCAGTGCTCTGCCATCTGCAAAGGCAAGAAGTTCCTCCTCATGTTCATGTGGAACTTCCTATGTTCAAGTTTGTGCCCGTTACCTCTTGTCCTATCACTGGGCACCACTGCAAAAAGACTGGTGCCATCCTCCCGGCACCCTCCCTGTAAGTATCTATAAGCATTGATGAGATCCCCCCTCAGCCTTCTCTTCTCCAGACTAAAAAAACCCAAGTCCCTCAGCCTTTCCTCATAAGAAAGATGTTCCAGTCCCCTAATCATCTTTGTAGCCCTCTGCTGTCCCCCCTCCAGCAGTTCCCTGTCCTTCTTGAACCGGGGAGCCCAGAACTGGACACAGTACTCCAGATGCGGCCTCACCAGGGCAGAGTAGAGAGGGAGGATGACCTCCCTCGACCTGCTTGCCATCCTTTTCTTGATGCACCCCAGGATACCATTGGCCTTCTTGGCCACAAGGGCACATTGCTGGCTCCTGGTCATCCTGTTGTCCACCAGGACTCCCAGGTCCCTTTCCACAGAGCTGCTTTCCAGCAGGTCAGCCCCTAACCTGTACTGGTGCATGGGGTTATTAATTAAAAAGGTTTACGGCAGTGTGTAAGGCTGGTAAAGGACCTCCTAACGTAAAGTTACGATCTTGGAAATGTGAATAGTAGTGAAAGGATGGTGTATGTTACTCCGTGCATCTGTACAGCAGTACAGTGACACAAACCAAAAAGACAGAACGAGAACAGGAACATAAATAGCAAGTAAATCTTATGTGCCTGAGGCGCTGGGCACCCCGTGTTTGTGCAGCATCGGATGGAGCCCAGATGGATTTTCTCACAGCGCCCTGCAGAGAGCAGATCCTGTCCGTAGAGAGCAGCGCTCCCTTTTTCTCATTTCAGCTACTGCATAATTTTCTTGGAAGAAAACAACTCTGTTCCTAAAGGATGCTCTCATGAGAGCTTCTTGCTGCACTTGTCGATAACAGCAAGGCTGTGCAGGTGGCGTCATCGCTGGTACTAGGTGGCAGCTGCCTGCTGGTGTCTCTGCCTGTCCTCCAGCCAGGGAGCTTGTGCAGCACAGCGCGGGCAGGTTAGCTCTGATGGTGGTCACTCAGCTCCTAAATGTGCAGCGGTCTCTTGGTCAAGATCAATACACCCTTCACCATTCGGATGAAGGGGTAGGTGGAGAGAATTAGACTAGTGAGCGTAAAAAAAGAAAAACAGAAGTAAATTTTGTATTGCCCCAAGCAAGTGTTCAGAAACTATGTACTCTAAAGCAGAAAATGGTTAACCTGAGTGTGAGTTCGTTCATCGGTGATACAAATGTTGATATTAGCTGCTTGGTTTACCCACGCTTTCACAAAAAAAGGTTTTAATATTTAAAAACCCCACAAAAGTAGTTACCAGAGCAGCTACTGAAGTTGCGGTGAACTTTGCAAGGACTTGGAACTTGGACGTGGGGTTAACAGGTCGTGCACTTTTGACTAGACAATTGTGTTTACTAGGTAAGATGGGCTTTTGCAGACAGTGCCTGTAATTGGATTGTATTTAGTGGGCTATTTTTTTCCCTTTGTGGTTGGAAAGCATCTGAATCCTTGTAATTTATGCGTGGTGCGTTGTCGTTTAAGATGCCAGAAGGTCTTAAGCTCTCAGTAGTCGTTTACATGTTTATAAGACTAAAGTACTGTTTGTAAAATTACAGAGGAAAGATTACACAGCATTAACAAAGTTCCTGCCACCAAAATACGAGTATGTTCTAGAAGTTCGAATGACACCTATTCAGTGCAAGCTCTACCAGTACTACTTGGATCATTTGACAGGTACGTGCCTGCAACTCTCCCAGGTAACAAGACTGACGGTCACTTAATAAGGGGCTTTTTGCCATAGCTGGTAAGCTTGGAGGTTTTTTATATGTATTATTGGCTCTATGGCTGTATTTTTCTGCTTCCTGTAAGATTTACCTTAGCTCTGAAACTTGAATTATAGCAAAACATTTGGTTGCACGTAAAAATATTCTTTTAAGGAGTAGTAGTATTTGCATCTTTTAACAATAGTCCACCTTCAGGTTTTGGTTCATCTCTCTCTTCTTCCTTTTCTGATCATAAAGCGTAATTGATTTAATGTCTTACTCGTCCAAGAAACAAGATAACTGTAAGACTGGAGGGAGAGAATGCAAAATTGAGATGTACTGGTATAAGCACGCTGCCAAGCCTTGCAGTTTCTTTTTGTCATGCTAGCTGAAGCTGTTATTTGTCAAACATTGGCTCTTTTGTGGAACTCTCTCTTCTTTTGTTCTCAGAACCCACAAGTCTGGTTTTCACAATGCCTGTGTTTTTCATCAGCTTTCAGTGGGGTCTTGACTGGTCTGTCTTGGGGATTTGCATCTTCCCAATAAAACGTAAATTTATTTAGTTGAAAAGGTGTACAAGGGAAAAAAAAACAACAAACCTCAAAATATATTACTGTGGGCTGGTGTGCTGTTCAATTATGTTAAGAGATAAGCCACTGCAGCTTGTAATTTTAGTATATCAAGGTATCGGAATATCAACATTTCTAAATGATACACACCTACGTAGCACATAGACTACTAGAGTGATAATCTCAAGTAACTCTTACTGAGGTTTTCTGTACTGCCGTGCTTCGTGCAGCCAGATTCCTCAGCAGCAGGTTTTGTTCTGGAGCAATTCAGGTTTTTTAAATACCATTTATAATAATTGGTTCAATGATCAGGGGGTTGAATTCCATAGTCAAGAATGTTTAAGGCACTGCTGACAGGATTTTGTCTAAAGCTTAAAGTGCATATTCACTTTTTGCAGTGATTACGAAGTGTACTACATAGTCTGTTGTGCCAGTTTATTGTATTTTTCTTGCACTTGCTAAGCCACCTGGCTAAAAATGTTGGTCTGTTGCTGATGGATTTTTTTTCTTTTTAACTGTATTTTTCTATTCTGGTTACTCTCCCAAGTTTAATAACAAGAAAAACTAATTCTATCTCAAATTAAGCTACGATGTATAGCAGTATGAAATTCACTGTGTTGTCTTAACGACTTTAGATTCTGGATAGTGCTGTTTGTGATCTCCTAGATAAATTGCCAGCGAGACTGTTGCCTCTATTTGGTTAAGTTAATCAAGGAAAGAGTTTTGAAAGACCAGTGAAAGTAATTTCACTTCTGCTGATACCTCCAGTAATAACTGCATGCCTAAATGCCAACCTCCTCCTTTGCCCTTTTACTCTAAAGAGTAAAAACTTTGTGTTTTATTTTAAAAAAATGTAACCAAACCCAAACTAAACTAAACTCTTACTCTTTACAAAGTCTTTACATACAATGACTTTCAATGCTTCCTTTTTTAATAAAGCAGGCAGCAGGTAAGAGGAAGTAGCCCCCAGTCTGATGTCTGTTAAATTAAGGGAAAGGTTTGCGCTGGCAAAAAGCCTATTACACCAAGCTTAAAATTTGCTACATTGTTGGAGCCGTTAATTTATTAACAGGCTGTATGTGTAACTAACTATAAGAAAATGCACTGCCTAACAGGTAGTTTAATTCGTCTGCCTAGACTTTAAGGGCTCAACAAAATTACTGGAGTTTAGCTCAGTTGGCATTTGTCAAAAAGGGTGGTACTATTTTGTGACTTACCAGCCCTTTGTGGGCTGCTTGAACTCCCTGAACTAGTAGAAGGCATTATCTGCTTTCTCTGTTTTCATCTTGGGTTAGCATCCTGCCAGTTTGGTCAACTCAGTGCCCAAGACGATACTACAAAGAAGAGAGGAAGTGAGGAAGGAAAGACAAGTGACCCTTTTAGAGGAGGAGAAAGCTGTCAAAGCTACCCATGGCTCGTCTTCAGAGCAAATCTCGATGCTGGTTGCTGATGCCCACATTAATTCTTTGCGTTACTTTGTATTTCAAAAGAAGACAATGTGCTTTCTGATTTTCATTAAATAAAAAAGGGCATCTTGCAATTAAAGATAAATATAGAAGACAAATCGCTGCACTCAACTGCAAATTTTTAAAATTATGTTTTTCTGTGCACTCTAACAGGCATAAACTAAAATCCACATTTTACGTGCAATTTTACCAAGTGTTTTCTTCACTTAATGAAAACGATACGTGTTTTCTTTCACTTCTGTAACAGAAAAATCAAGAAGTCGGTAGGACTTGTTAACTTGAAACTTGTTAACAGCACGTTTCTCTGGGATGTTAGCTCCGGTTTAGGGAAGTCAAATCTAAGAATTTCTGTCATCCTTAAATTCCATTTCCCAAAGTCACAGGAGAGCACAAATGGGAAGCTACTCGAAGATGTTGTATGATTAAAACATAGCAAGAACTTGCTTTGTTAAAATATTTATACTCTGTAGGTGTTTACTGGGATTGTCTTGTGCATTGAGCAAATGCACCAAATAAGCTTTTTGCCTGTTTTGCCATAGACTTTTGATTGTGACGCTATGAATGCTATTTTCTTGCAAGTATACATGCCTTAAATGATGCATATAATAAACAGGAAAAACAATCTGTTTCAAGAACTTAATGTCCTGCTTAATGAGAAATTGAGACTACAAAGAAAGAAATTTAGCTCTCTGAACACTGTACTACTTCACACTAATTTGTGCTTGGACAATGGAAAAATAGGCTGGGCTTTTTTTAGATTTTTTTTATTGTAAGAGAATACTGCAGCATTACAAGTCATTAAATAAAGGTAGCTCAAAATAGTAAGCCAAATGAGTTAAAACCTAAATGCAAATTCTGTTTTGTGTTTTCTATCTTGGGGCTGCTTTTACAAAACGTAAATAGACATGACTGTCCTTTTAAGAGGATTTGGATTCATTCCTATAGTGGGGAGAAATGTGCTTTTATGTAATACTGTAATCATGTTTCTCATTATCAAGAAAAAGGGGAAAATCTAATTTTGACAACTTTAACTAGGAAAAAAATGCCTGTGACTCAGTAATTTGACCTCTTTTACAAGAGACGTTACAATATGATGTGCATCTGGAAAGAACACTCAGTACTGCGTTAACGGATTGTTCAAAGGGGGAACAGTATGTGGCAAACTTACTTCAAGGTTTCATTCTAAAACCTGAACTTTATTGTCAGGTGTAGGTAGTGGCAATGAAGGTGGAAGAGGCAAAGCTGGAGCGAAACTGTTCCAGGATTTCCAGATGTTGAGCAGGATCTGGACTCACCCTTGGTGTTTGCAGCTGGACTATATTAGCAAAGAAAATAAGGTAAATTAGATATATCAAAATACTCTGTACTGAGAACTTTCCAAATAAGCCTTGCCAAATGCTAGGTAAAGTTTCGTCAAATTAATGGAAATCTTTGTCGCAGTGGGGTAATTTTGCTGCTGGTTTTGTCATATTTTTGTTTCTGGGTATGTTGTCATTCTTAAAACATTTTGCAAGGCCAACCCTTTGTAGAACCTACCATTGTTTAAATGAAGAATAAGCAGATGGCTAAAGGTTTAATAAAAGCTTCTGGATGAGCATACTTAATAAAATTTCTGTTTTTTCTCTTTTGAGGGCTATTTTGATGAAGACAGTCTGGATGAGTTCATAGCTTCGGATTCCGATGAAACTTCAATGAGCTTAAGTTCTGATGATTATGCAAAGTAATTGAGCTTTTATTTGTTGTTGTTTGTAGGATTTATTTCGCTAATAGAACTTAAGTGGTTTCTATAAAAGTGAATTTTTTTTTTTATTTTAGAAGCTGTTCTCTAGCAGTAAAATTTTTTAAAAAATAATGGGGTGTACAATGTTGCCTTTCTAGGAAAAAAAAATCCAAGGGGAAGAAAGTGAAGAAAGAGTGTAGCTCAAGTGGAAGTGGCAGTGATAATGATGTTGAAGTCATTAAAGTCTGGAATTCAAGATCTCGTGGAGGTGGAGAAGGAAATGCAGAAGAACTCGTAAACAACCCTCCATCTGTTACGAAGTCAGATGAAGGTGAGTATAATGTAGAAAATTTTGCCTTTTGCAACGTGAAGCTCCCTTATATTTTATTTACTTAATAAAATATAAGGGAGCTTCATTTTGCAAAAGGCAATTTGAGGGGACTGTCAGGAATTCTGCTTTGTTGCAAAATGGCATATTCCTTAATTCTATGAGCTGCTTCTGTGCTTAAAGTTCGTGCTACTTCTGATGTAATCATCCTGGGAAAGCAATGCGCATCAGTTTAGAACTCAGGGGTCTTGTGGCAGGGAAGCTGCAGAGTTAATTTTCTTAATTTATAAGTACAAAATGATACAAAGTTAACAGAGGAACTCTGCTGCTTTTCATGTCTTTTTAAACATATTGGTGAAAGATTAATGGAAAGATTAAGAAAGATGCATGTCATTCATTGTTGCACCTGCAATTTGAAATGGCTGTTGAGCAAGCAGGTCAATGCAGCAGGAATACAAGACCTTTTTAAAGATTGTTATTCAAACTACGTATATCTGTATATTTCACTTTTGGATTTTCCTTTAATGCTCTAGCTTTTGTCTTGTATTTAGTATCATAGAGCTAGTTTTCTGATTGTATTATTTATTGTGTCTGATCACTTTCCCTAAATAAATGATTTTTGGGGGACAGTTGAGGTGAGAGGGGGTTTTTTTGGTCCCCATCCCAATGACAAGCATATGGTAAACGTGTAAGGGGAAGAGTGTGAGTGTGTGTGTAAAATATATAGCACGTACAGATTAAACGTATTAAAGTAATTACTTGCATTACAGGCAGGATGAGTTTCTGTCTCTGGATCGCTTAAATGTTTACCTCTCTCATGCAGCCTTGTTCGATTTAACATTAGGTACAGAATTTTGAAACAACCATTTGATGCTGCATCAGATGAGGTTTGCGGGCAGACCGTCTCTCGCATTGCAGCTGTTGGAGGCCCTTCTGCAAAGTTCAGGGGTGAAGACAGAAATAGATGGGTGGTGTGTATAGGATTTTCACACAGCACATCTAGGTCTCTTATTTGGTTAACTTGTTCTTTCTTTGTTCCGGTATTGAAAAATACATTCTTTAAAAGCTTGTATGAAGGAAGGGCCCGAATGTGAGTTCTGTCAGTTCTGTCTTGCACCTGAAATTTACTGGTGTGTCAGGATTGATTGGCATTGCATAGTCTGAAAATGTAAATGTTGGAATCGTTCATGAGATAAAACACTTCTACTATATAAGTAAATATATTTCAGTAGATCAAAGATTTTATGTGGAAAAAATAAGTGTTATAAATATAATTAATCGATTTTTATCACTCTTACGGCAAAGAGATTAAATTGACGATCATAGAAACATCATAAAAGAAATGGAGTAATGTAAATCAAGATAATTCATGGTTCTTGTCTGCCTTTCTGATTCTGATTATAATGCTGAATACGTGCTTTCTCCTAGTTGGCTTCAGAATAAACATAAAAGGAGTGTTGTTAAAGATCGACACGGTCTGCATCCAACCCTTGAGTGGATGATACAGACCCCAACAGACTTGTTTTGCTAGGTGCAGGGTCATTTCGGTGTGTTTTGCAATGACAAACTGCATTTTGTAATTTGTTCTAGTATGTCTATATTTTTAAGGGGTTAAGTCAAATTAACAAAATTAACCTACAAGATAGTAACATGTTAAAAATAGGAGCGTTCCTGTGTATGTATTTTACAGGTTTTGTTAGCGTAATAGTGTGTTATCAGATGAGCAGAGAAGAAACTTAAAAGAACTTTGCAAAAAGGCAGAATATGAGGGTGGAATTCTTTGGTTTTTTTCTTCTATTGTGAATTAATATAAAAGGCAGGGGGAGGTGGGGTTTTTTTTTCCCCCTATATGCTAGTGTTGTCTTCTAAATTAGCGTAGGGAAAAAAGATCCTAAATCTGAGCCTACCAGAAGTGAGAGGAGTGATGGTTTATGGGTTTTATCTTAAACACCTGTACTATTGTAACATTTAGAAACTTTCTTCCAGAGAGTTCATCTTGATAGATGAACTAGGGAACCCAAAAGACAGCTCGCTTTCTTTTTCCAACCATTTTGGATGTTTATTAGAGATTCAAAATAATTTTCTTTATGGAAAGCTTCTTTTCAGTAGCTGTAACATTTATGGATGAGTTTTCAAAGATGCATACTTGTTGGAAGCAAAGCTGTTGATAAATACTCCTGGGGAAAAGATGGAGATGGTAGAACTGTTTGTCCAAATATCTTGCAACACAAAAAGGGGATTTGTGACTCATATTGGTTACTTGTGCTATTGATAACTGGTAACTGCAAATAGTGCAAATGCTATTTTTTTTCTTTGCCTATTTAACTCTTTTCATACTAGTTAAGCCTAATAATGAGGAAACAGTTCTGTAGTTCAGACATTTCAAAGCATTTAAATGGAGACCATGCTTTTATCTTTTAAATTTTTTTTTTTACTTTGTTTTTTGTAGGCAAAGCTACATCATCTTCCAATCCTGGTAGCCCAGCACCAGATTGGTACAAAGATTTTGTCACTGACGCAGATGCTGAAGTGTTGGAACATTCGGGGAAAATGGTGCTTCTCTTTGAAATTCTTCGAATGGCAGAGGAGCTTGGAGACAAAGTGTAAGTCGGTTCTAGAAATCTTTTTAACGACCTTATAAATAGGTTAGTCTGACACAGTTCTTCATTCAGTCTTCGTAATGCTGTAGCTCAGTTTTTCTGAAGCAAATGTACACGCTACATTTGTGTTTATCAGTGAGTTTTCCCATGCGTGCATGTACTCCACCGGAGTCTTTCTCTGTGTCTAGAAAAGCTGTTTATTTCAAAGGTAGTATCAGAGTGAGGAGGGAAGAAGAATAAAGCAATACAATAATATAACCTCAGAGGTGAACTTTGTGTTTCCCTGCTTCTGTTTTCAGCCTAGTGTTTAGCCAGTCCCTAATATCTCTGGATTTGATAGAAGATTTTCTGGAGCTGGCCAACAGGGAGAAAACTGACAAAGAGAAGCCTCCTATTTATAAAGGTGAGTGTCACCTTGAACAATTGCAAAGCTAATAACTCTTCTTGAAAGTCTGTGTGCCGTCCAAAGGGAATGGATTTGAAATAATTGTTTTCATTAGAAGTATTGTATGCTCTGTACTATTCCTGAAGTTGGCAGGATTATTGGTCTCCTCTGCAGGTGGTCTCTGCTATCCCATTATGGGCTCTTGCTTCTGATTTCATTCTGTATCATCCGTGCTTAATATAGCCTAAGCAGATTAAATGTTCATCATCTGAAAGGAGAGAAGGCATTTTGCTAAATTCTGTACAAAAGTGATGCGTGGCAAATTCTGATCCTTCCTACTGGGAGAGAGATAATGAACAAAAATTAGACTACTTTAAAACAGTGTGTAGCACATGCAAAATGTGAATTTGTGTGTATTGCAGTAGATAGCTTTATGGATTTCATAAGGGAGCAAAGTATTGAATTAATTATTATCCTAGTGATGCTCAAATGGCGAAGAATTTCTCAGTAGCCAGACCTGTCCTCTGCGTAGGACGTTTCTTCTGTTTACTCTCAGAGATTCTCCCAGAGCTCCTGATGATGCAGTTCATCTTCATGTGAAGTTTCAGTTCCCAGTACATGTTGATTGAAGAATTCCTTTGAATCTGCCATTCCTTTCAAATACCGTTTTTCTAAGTGTAAATGTGTTCAACAGTTGTGTAAGAGAAATGTGACTCAGTGATACCGACACCATAGTTAGATGAAGATCTCCAGGATTGCTCTCAAATTTATTGTTTCTGGCTGTTGCTTCCTTAGCTTCCTTACGTTTGTCATCTTCAGATGTTATGAGTTGTCAGTATTTTATGAAGTTTGTGCCTTTAGTCTGAGATAATGTTTTAAGGGGTGGGGTTTTTTCATTTGTGGTACTTTTGGTAGCGATTAGACTGTATCATAGCAAGATTCACCATTATAGAGACCTTTCTGACAGAACTCAATGATCTCTTTCTCATAATTGATTGTACTGAGCAGTGCTGTCTCCTGAAAATGCTATTTTCTTTATAATTGATGGCACAGTGGGGTTCATTTTGTGTACATATACCTTGATGGCCAAAGAAAACGAAAGGTTGCTTGTGAATTGGGGAGAGAAGAAAATCTTCTATCAGCTGTAATCCCCCCCCCCCTATCTGACAAGAAGTAACCGTAACTCACAGGGTAATTAAACTCTGAATTTCTGTTCCAAATTGATTAGCTCTTGACTTTTGAAGTCTCCTTTTGAGCATTTACTTATGAACGCTATTTGTACGGGAGAGACTGACTTACACTAGTTGTGTAACATGAAACTACACAGATCAATTAGAAAAGTACAATTAGTACTATAATGCCTAAAGAGTAGATGTGGTTACTTTTTAAAATTGACTTGGGCTCCAGGTTAACGCGTATCTCTACAAGTGTATATACAACTAGAAATAGTGAAAAATAAGAGGAACTGCCACAATAAAGCTCAGGTCTTTTCATATACTTCAATTAAAATTTAACCTTGGAACATGATTTGATCACAAATTCATATCTTTAAGTTCCACTGTGTACAAAACTGCTTTGAGGAGTCTTATTGAGTATTAGTTGATCTTTTTGTAAAAAATAACAAAATCTTAAGAAGAATGGATAGTGATAGATGCTGGATGCTTTTTGCAAGGTAAAATGATATTGACAACATTTATTTTATTCTGTTTTTTAATCATTTTAGACAAAATTGGTTTAGGGTTTGTAGAAGTTGTTGCAGGCTTGTGGATGATCATTGTCATCGCAAATGCAATTGCTATTATTTTCTGTCACGTTACATATTTTATATTTTGTTATGCGAGCCTCACTATGTAATTTTCAAGGCATGCCTGTGGCAAGCACCTCTATCCTCCAAAAACATTGTCTTGAATAACCTATAGTCCTCTCCCATTGTTTTAAAATGTCAGAGAATTATATATTTTATGTTCCATATTTGTCCTTTTACTGTTTAGAGTTGTGTATATTTAGTATTATCAGTCTCTTACAAAACCAGCATTTTACTAATTTGACTATTACATTTATAGGTGAAGGAAAATGGTTCAGAAACATTGATTACTATCGCTTAGATGGTTCAACTACAGCTCAATCAAGAAAGAAATGGGCTGAAGAATTTAATGATGAAACTAATGTGAGGTGAGACCTCTTCTGATACATATGCTTAATTTTCTGCCTTCTTTCTTTCATTCCTTATTTCTTCATCACTTATATTAGCTTAATGACCTCTTAAGGCTAGGCAAATAAATATCACAGTGTTGTCAGGTGCAGAACTTGCACAAAAATAGTGCAACAACAATAGGTTTCTGGGTTCCTGAGATTGCTTCCCTTTGTACTGATCGCTACTCGTCCAGTGTTTCCTTGCTGTTTTCATTCTTGTTTAGATTGTAAGCAATTTGGATCAGAGACAGTCTTTCTATTACAATTACTTAAAAGGATATAAGAACCTGGGAAGGTCAGGGCCCCGTGGGGTCTGGCCAGGAGACAGCAGTCACTTGCCCGATCAGAAGCATCCAGCTCTCTCAGCTGTCTCCAGAATTGTCTCCCCGCCATCCACTGTTCGTACAAGTTGGAACTTTCAAGTCTGATTTGGCTAGGTAGATAGATACAAACTTGTACAAGTTTAATGAAGTTAAGGAGCTTCACCTTCCTAGATTTGTTTAAAAATAAAATGTGTAGTTATGTTGCAGTCATCTATAACATACAGAAAAAAAGTTAAATGGAACAAAGTAAGCTAATTCAGTGTTAATGCTCTTAAATAGTTTATTCTGTCAAGTATCTGTCAAGAGCTCGTTTTAAGTTGAACCTGAGAGAGATGGTATTCAAAAAAAGCAGATACATCAAAGGGACACTGTCATTCTAGAGTTATCCTGAAAGTTTGCTAGCTGGGAAGCAGTTTCATTAGCATGGGATATGCCTGTTTAAAATTACAGTTTAATTTGATATAACTAATTTTACTAGAGTTTGAAAATGCAAATCCAAAAATTTTTTCTTACCCACCAGCTTTTGTGAACAGTTGGTTTGCAGAAGGCCCTGATCTCTATTTCTGGGAGTGTGTGCTTTGCTAAAAGTGTTGTCCTTGTAAAATCTGCATCTGTTTTCAGCTTAATACAGTATTTTAATGACATTTTTGAGTTATTTCAGTGTATGAACAACTCCATAGTAACACAGCAATGTGGGAACAATAGTTGTTTTCCAAAATACTAAAATTTTGCAACTTTTCTGTGTTCCAGAGGCCGCTTGTTTATTATATCCACTAAAGCAGGTTCTCTGGGAATTAATCTTGTGGCTGCTAATAGAGTAATCATCTTTGATGCTTCTTGGAACCCATCGTATGACATCCAGAGTATTTTCAGGGTTTACCGCTTTGGGCAGAACAAACCTGTGTTTGTGTACAGGTTTTTGGCTCAGGTAGGTTTCTGTCTGATATTTTTGTGATATTCTGGTCCTGCAATCAAATTTGTAAACTGTAACTATTTGGACTTGTGTTGAAGTCTGTAGTGGTCCACACTGATACAGTCATCTTCCAGCCCTAGTCTCATAGCAGTATTGGGCCACTGAAAAACCTTTTGAAGGAAAGACTGGTAAAGTAAGTAAAAACTGAAATGGCTTCCTGTTAAGCCCACCTCGTCTGACACTTTGTGTAACACAAATTCTGGAATTCCAGCAGTGATTCACACATCCAGGCTCAGAATAGCGTTCTTGGCCTTTTCATTTGCACAGCACTAAAAATTCTTAATTGCGTAGACTGCATAGAGGATGGTTGTTGTTAGGCAATAGGCTTGCTCAGTGTTGCTGTCTTCTACAGACCCACAGTGGTCCAACTGGAAGGAAAACACAGAAAGATAAAGGATTTTTTATAAAAAGGCATCCAGTCACGATCTGAAAACTCGTGTCACACCCTACAGATATTGAAGATGTGTAATAATTCTGATGGTCACTGATCTGTGCTTTTTTTAAAGTATAATGCCTTTATTTCTGTTAGGAAGTATCTTGCTTCATCTTCTAGTTCTTCAGGTGTTATGGAGTAGACTGAAGACCTTTTCCCAGTAACAGTACTTAGCTCTTGATCAAGTCACTATTTACTTGCTAACTTAAATAAATTGCTTCCTGTAACACATTACTGTCAGATGTGGGTTTTTTCTTCAGGCTTCAGTCTATTTTTGTAGTTTTCTATGTGCACTTTTGAACTGTTGATACCCTTTTTAAATTATGATGTTCAGAACAGGCTGTGCTGTTCTCAGTTCTCATAGTCATCATCCTTTTTTTTTTTTTAAATTTTCCTTTTTTCATCAAGGATCTAGTTTTTTTTTTTTATACACAGCTGTGATGAATTAGACTTGACTGCTTCCCTTCCCCTCTGCTCTCCACCCCAGTGATACGGTATCTGTTTTCCTTTTTACAAGCTGCTCAAAGCAGCATAAGGTACATGCTGTGGAAATTGGCATTTTTTTGTCATAATCCTACTTTGGGGAATTGAAACAAAAACCCATCTCTTCAAAACACTACTGAAAAAGTACATTTCTTAGCTAGATGACGTCTGTCACGTACACAATTCATAATACTTTGTGTTTGCTTCCAGTAGAGGTTTTTTTTTCTTTTTTTTTCTCAGCAAACAGTGCTTTAAGGTAACTTTGTAGATACAGGGTCAAAGAAACAAGGAAAATAGAGCACTGTTACATTGTTATTCTCACTCTTTTATATCTGTTAATATTTTTTCCTGTATGACAAGGAGGTCCAGTATTTGTATGAAAGTGAGTGTCTTTGTTTTTTAGGGAACGATGGAAGATAAGATCTATGATCGTCAGGTAACAAAGCAGTCATTGTCTTTCCGGGTTGTCGACCAACAGCAAGTTGAACGTCATTTTACTATGAATGAACTTACGGAACTGTACACTTTTGAGCCAGATTTGCTGGATGATCCTAATTCAGAAAAGAAAAAGAAGAGAGATACGCCAATGTTGCCAAAAGTAAGTTGATGCGCATCACTAGGAATTACGTGCTAGAAAAATAACCTACGTCTGAGGACATGGGGTATTTGGTCTTGGAAGGAGAAGAGTGCTGTGTTTTCACTTTAGAGCAATATTTTTCACTTCAAATGCAGGTGAATAGCAGGTAACACAATAAAATATGTAATTAATATAACGGATGGTATAATGAGGCAGAAAATGAATTTTCCTTGGATGTAATTGACGATGTAAGAAAAGATCTTCAGTTAAAAGACAAATATTTTAAATCAGAACAAACAAAAATACTTTTTCACATGATTTGAGTGAATAGAAGTTTTACTGCAGGAAACCGTGGAAGCCAAGCTTCAAATTAACATCTAAGTGGGTGCTGATGATACCCAGCGTTACCTCAATTTGTGATAACAAATCTGTGAGGTGATACTGTGCTTCAAGGTCTGGTTTTTATCTACCCAGGTGAGACTTTGTAAGAGTCAGGTTAATCCATGCTCTCCTTTGCTGAGCCCTTTTGGTTTTTAGTTCCTTCTTTAACTCTTCCTGTAGGGACCGTTAATAGAGGTACAGTAGAGATAGGGGAAAAGTTGTACTTATTTACTATTTAAGTGAGGAAAATTGGACAAGCTAAGATTTTGTAATCTACTTTTAGCGTTGCCAGTACTAGCAGAGACCAGTAACGTTTTTGTAGACACATCATTTACACCATTTACACAACTTAGTGAGAATGCTGATATTCTGTACTCTGAGATAATATGAAGTAATGATGCCAGACCTTTTTCCGACTGGGTGCTAAATGAACTTTTAAGATCACAATGGTTTGTTCTCACTGCGGCCTGCCTAAATCTATTTGTAATGCGTGTGGCATGTGTAGTAGTGGTTCATTGTCACTGCTCTAGGCACTAGTGGTTCACTGTCCTGTGTAATACTTAGGAAACAGAAAAATTTACTAACTGAATCTAAAAATAAAAACTGTAACTTCTACAGCCAAGCAGGAGTAAATTTCAGGGGAAAGGGTGACTGCTTCGGTTATTTTATTCTATTTTTCCAAGTCAGTTTGTATTTAAGATTAGGCTAAGGTTTTGTTTGTGGTCTGCTAAAGACTAATTCATCATTACGCTGTTGTGCAATTGTCTTTGCTTCTTACCAGGTGAATAGCTAGTGAACAGTAACATGTAAATATGTGGCCCGCGGTTAGTTAACTGGTTAAATTGCTGAGTTACTGCTGCGTTTGGGTCATTACACAGTGCCTGGGCGTGGGGAGGGAGGTTTTCCAGTTTGTAAATCTATTAATTTCCAAGGAAAAATGGTATGTTTTCCATTCTAGACTATCTGTAGACCACTGTAATATAATAAATTGTGGTCAGGCATCACATTGGCATTCTTAATAGTTAAGCCGTTCTCTGGAACAGTCTACTAGACCACCTACAGAGTCGGTGCAGCTGCCGGGGGGATTTAGGAAGCGTTAGCCCTCTAAGTGTTAGTCACTGTTACACATGCATTTTAAAACCCTTGAAAACAAACTTTATTGACTGTATCTAAGCTCTTTATTACAATGTTTCTCACTGTAAGCAGTAAATTGTAGATAACTGAAAATTTTATTCTACCTTTTTACTATGTTGTACATTTTTATTTTGGCAAATTCATTTTTTTTACCTCCTAAAACATCTTCCCTTAGGTTGTAATTAATAGTATTTATTTTATGTTCTGAGTTATTTTATGCTATATACATTTATGCTTCCACAAACTCATAGCTAATGCATCACCCTTTGCTGCTACTGATTTTTTAAAACAATAAAAATCGGTGAAAAACCTGTGAAGCAACTATGTTTACTCAAAACCTTGATCAGTCCAGTGCAATAATTATACTTGGAAAACGACTTGTTTTCTTTTACAGTAATAAATCAATTAATGAATGAAGTATAATGTAAAAGAAGAAGTTTATAAACACCAACCTTACTTTGTCGTTCAGTTTTAAATATTAAGTTCCATATTAATTCCCTTCCAACCATCAGTGTGAGGTGCATGTAAGTTAAGTTGAATACAAGCTTTTAACCAAGTCCCTGGCTGTAAATAGAGGAAATCTGTGTCCTGGAATTCTCTTTGGTTTTTTCATGGTTTTAGCAAATGGTATTGAATGGAATTCCGTCCTTTTAAAGAAGTGCATCTTAGTACGTATTGTGTGCAAATTTCAAATCCCTTTTCTTCATTCATTGATTGAAAAGGCTATAAATCATCAGGTAGATTCATGTTATTTCAGCAGTTTCTATACTTATTTGTCGAAAGCGGGGCTTTGCACTCCTGATAGCCTCACAGAATGTGGGAAGCTAGCCATTAACCCCCAAATACTCTTTCCCTTTCTTTGTCCCCCTAAATTAGCCTTGGTAGCGCGGCAGAATCATGCTGGACGCTGAGTTGGGAGCTGCAGGTGTGAAGTGTCGTAGGAAGAAGCACGTCACTCCTGGGGCACGCGTTTTGCTGGTGGGCAGAGCAGCCCGCGGTGTGCGCAGTAGCCCGCATGTTCGTGTGTCCTTGGTATAGTTGTGGTGAAAACGCCTTCAAGGCCATCAAATGTGCCCAAGTGGTGAGTTGCCGGGATTGAGTCCTGGGTAGTCCAGCCAGGGAAATGCCAAGCAAATAGTCCTGATGAGGGTGACTTCTCGGCTGATCCGGCATTGACCTGCCTTGCCTGGATGAGTAATGCTTAGTGCCAAGGTAGTAAACTGTCACAAAGGAATTTCTATCGGAGAACTTGGTTTCGTTTGGTACTTATGTTTACTATTTGGATGATCCCACTTTTTTTTTTTTTTTTAAGTATTTCTGGCTGCATTTGTCTTCCCTGTGAAGCTCAGCTGGTTGGGACATTTTGTTTTCACTTTATCTACGATTAGGTTCTTGCTTTGCGCACAAAACTGAGCTAGTCCAGTCGTTGCAGTGACTCCTTTCTTTATTCCTGTGATCTGTTTAATTGAGTTGTAGCTCATACCATATTTATAATATCATAGGGTTTACTTCTATGTTTTATTTCCTATTCTGTCTTTTTTTGGTCTATCCGATTCTCTAAAATCCTGCGTGAACAATCAAAAACAAGTATCAGCTGTAGGAAACACTGCAGTGGATGTTATTCTCTAAATTGTGTAAGGTTATTCATTCAGAAAGTTAACTATTCCTTATTTCAGTGTAATTTTAGCAGAGATGCATGATTTAGCTTTATAATTATAAAACTTCTTAACAATTAAATGAATTTAACAACATGCTCATAGCATTTTTTTAAAAAAAGTTGATTAAAAAGACTACCGATACGCTTATGAAAACGTTTTATTGTAACATCGACTAATTACACAGCATTTGGAGATGAAAATTGTCTTTAAGATCAGGTTGCCTGATGTTCCGAAGCTTTGTTCCTGGGAAGTTGAGCACACCCAACCTGATCTCTGCAGCTCTTAGCTGGAAACAAAGGCCACGAAACCTTCCCCTGTATTACTCTCCCGTCATTGAGCTGTCTGCCCCTTGCTTACAAAGACTGAGCTGTTCCTGTATAATTACCAGCAAAAGCAAAATAGGCATTTAGGCTGAAAGGCGGCTTTAGTTCTGCCTTTTACAGGTTTTGTGTATAATTGTCTGTCTTTGTCTTCAGGCCTCTTGTACATCTTCAAAGCGCAGTCTGTTGAACAGTGCTCTCGGTGTGTAGTTTCACTGTTGTGCAGACAGCAAGGTAAGGGATTACCTTTGTAATCCTTAGCACTGGTGTAAAATGCACAGCAAAAACACGTAAATATACTAAAAGTGTCCGGTGGAGATACACTGGGCTCTGAAAGAATGGATTCCTCAGAACAGAGGTACAAAGATCTTTAAAAATACGCATTTTAGAATTGAGCCCTTCCAAGCAGGCTTTTTAGAGGGAGTTCTGAATAGGAATTAGGTGAAACGTTTTCCATCTTTTCTCCAGCCGTCTAAGCGTGAATGTGGAAAAAACCTGGCAGAATACGAGGTTTTCTGCTGGCTGGCTGCTAAGTCGGAGAACGTGGTGACTGCAGTGACACCCCGCCGTAGGAAGGTTCTCTAGGTGTGCAGCCAGGAGTCGCGTGTGTTGAGGAGCAGTGATTCAGAGCTGAGCTTCAGGGTGGTTCTTGTAAATCCTCCTTTTAACACACATTTCTGCTTCCTTGATCTTGGGGGGGGAAAGAAAAAAAAGTTTTTTAATTCTTTTGCTTTTAATGTGTTAGGAGAAGTCATTCTTTATTGGTTTAAAAGTCAGGAGTAAAGCTGTTACATGAGTGAAGAAACAAATGCTACTTGACTTTTAAAATACAGCCGTGAGAATTTTGGTTTTGCAATAATCCAAGTTTCAGTCAAAGACCAGTTTTCTTAGAAAGTGTTGTTAAGGAGGAGGGAAGATGTTGAATGTTGCTATTTTATATAAAAAGCCACCCAGCAAATGTGCAGTATGTAGTTTTCCTGGAAGCTTATCAAAGTTTCATGTCAAGTTTTAATTTTCGCGGCAGTTTTCTGCCCTTTGCGGTCTGAACAAGACCTTCGGGTTGCCGAGGAGCCCGTGTGTACGGTTCTCAGGGGAAAACACATCCTGCACTGCAGCCGTAACTTCACAGTGCCATTCTCTGCCCTTACCCCTCTGAAACAGCTTCTCTGTCTCGAAGAATGTAAATACTTGGGTTTAGCAGAATATTTTTATTATGAATCTTGTTAACGTGAATTATTCAATTAGTCTTAACTTCCAGTGCTTGATTCCATTCATCCGCTATCCCTGCAGAGCTGGAAAGGACTACTTTAGAAATTCAGTCCAAAAAAGGTGTAACAGGTGTCTTAAGACCGAGTAATCACTCGGTCAAATTTGCTGTATTTAAGTATAGAAATAATTGCTGTATATAGGCCATCAGCTTTATGCAAATGTAGTGACTCATTATCTAACACAGACTAAAAGCATAAGCAGGTTTTGCTACTATTTCTGTAGAGCAGCAATTCAAAAGAAGTTGGTGTAAAGTGAGAAAATTCTGTTTAATGTATTATGATTGTATTTCGGGTGTTCCATTTTACTTTGCCCTGAATTTAACAGTGGATCTGGAGTCTTTTTTTTAAATCAATGTGATTTATGAGCGGGCTATTGTGTTTTTGGGGTTTTTTTTTGTTTTTTTTAAAGTAGGTTCTCACAGATTCTTAACACTCAGCTCCCGAAGGATTGTATACTGGGGTAGACTTGGCTGATACGGAGCTAACGGGAAAAAGGGGTTTGACCACAAATACTGATAGCCGGACTCGATGCAATACTTGTCCCTTACCTTGGCCAGCGCGGTGCTATTTCAGAGCAGCGTATGTGAAGTGGGAGCTGGACAAAGATCAAATGGGGGGACACTGGGTGTCCCTCGGAGCTGGCACCGTTGCACCCTCTGTTCCTTGCTTACTCTTCCCCGATCAGCGTGTTCAGTGGATTACAGTTGCACTCCCATTTTTATGTGAAATGAAAACTTGGCTTAGTTGAGGTCGTGTAATGCAGATTGGAAAAGCAGATTAAAATAATGGTTCAGATTCAGTTGGATATAGTATATCATTATTTTATACTACCTCAGGATACAGCCAGGGCATGTGTTTTACTGTAGTTCTGTACCAGGGGACGATTTCGAGAATTTTGGAAGGCTGTTGATCTCAGAATCAGAAGAATTTGCTGCTTATTTATTTTTATTTTTAACCTTGGTATTAAATGTTCAACTGGTTGAGGAAAAACTTGTTTATGAATTACAACATAACTCGCATTCCTCCATGGAAGACTTCCTTTTGAATACATCTATCTCTCCATAGCATTTAATTTCCATCAGGATTTTAAAAAGATAAACCTTTTTTTAAAATTAAAAGCCTTTTTATTATCTCCTTGGTTTTGCATTCATCACCAGGATTTCATGTGAAGGCTTACAAACCAATTGACAATCATCATTCTATCAATAAGCTAAACAAATAAAAAGGAATGCTTATTCTGATGATTTTTTTGTGTGTGTCTGAGGTGAATTTATTTTTTTTATTATAAAATTAAACAAACTAAATGGCAGTACTTTCCACATCCCAGGTTTCAAGCTCCATCATTAAAGCTAATGCAAAATAAAGTTTAAACAAAGAAAAGCAAACACACAGTTGGATGTAATTTAAACCACATTTTGAAGACTGTGTTGGCTAAGTGAGTGTGGATTATATTCCAGTATTGTTTTCAATAATAGTGTTACCATGGAAATTAATGCATATGCATGTCCAGGAACCCTCCACGCACTGATGTACAGCTTCGGTATGCTGAGAGCGCTTTAATTGTGTTAGCTGTAATATCTGCAATATCTTCTCGACTTCTTCACCCGCTTCCTCTAGGTGTTTTCGTCATATCCTATTATTGGCATTCCTTTTCCCTCTCTGCCTTCTCTCCCACCACCTCAAAAATACCGTTATTTATTCCTTCATCATCATTAGTTACGCAGATATTACGTTGAATATTTTGTTGAGGAGCAGAGAGACCAGGTAGCAGAAGGATGAAACAAAGACTAAATTGTATCATTGTTTAACATAATTGAGTTTTAATCACACACAGACACAAACCACTTTCTGTAGCTGTTGTGATAAAACCACTGGTCAGGACTTCCACGTGCGGTTCCCAGTGTTGTTGCAAAAATGTGTTTGCTTGTGGGCACCAGTCATCGTTCCGTCTAGGTTGTAAAATGTCAGGGTAGGATGGTTTGTGTTCCGTTTATGCAAATGCCGAGCAGAATAAGGGCATGATGCGGAGCGGGTCGGTAGGTATTCATGTAATTCTACTGCAAAAAGTATCTTCAGTGTATTCACTGGAATTGATTTCAGGAGTGGTCCAAAAGTTTGATGAGATAATGTTTTTGTATTATGAATCTTTGACTGAATGCTGAAGTAGATTGGAGCTTTGTTAATTCGGCAAGCTCATCAGTGATACAAGTGCATTTAAAAAAAACTTATGTTCAATAATTATCTCCAAAAGGGGACCCCAGTGGTGCAGCATGAGCGGTTTTTAATAGTCTTATAGAGCGTGTTTTTCTTCACCCTTAGCAGCATTACCTTTATTTTAGCATAAAGAGAAAAACCGTGGAGACTGGAACGTTGACTCAGTGAGAATGAGGATTACAAAACCATTACAAGATACCTTGAAATACTGCTTTTTACATTCATTTTCTCTGGGTTTATATCACTTTTTAATTGAGATAATGATCTGTCATAATGTGGCATCCGTAGGGCAGACAAGGGCAGCAGCAATGTGATGTTTTGGTTAGCAGCTGGTTTGGTTTTGGTTTATCTAGGAAATACTCAACATGCTGGTAACTCAGCATTTCAAAAAACATTAATAGGATTTATGTATAATTTTTTGTATTAGAATCTTAGACTGAATGCTGAGGTATATTGGAACTTTCTTTTATAGACAGATATAGACACACAAAATAAAAATACAGATATATGTATATAAGATGTTAGTATGCCTGTGAGCAAAACTTTCACAGTAGTTTGCCGTTATAAAGGACAGTGTAAATATTTTGGTTAACCTTAAAAGCGATTAAGCATTAGCGATATTGTGGAATGTAGTGGTCCGAATTGCAACCTGCTGATCAAATCTGGTTCATAGCAGTGATTTGACCTTTCCTAGTCCAGATGGGTGGGGGACTATTTATCTCAACCTGTATCTTACGAGTTTTAAGAAAGCAGCCTTTTCTGTTGGATGCCAATGGACAGTTGATGGACCGAAGTACTACTTAGTGTTTTAAATCCAGTAGAGATGTTCCTTATATATTATAGATGCAGATTATTGATTTGTCCTCTCAGGTATCCAGCCTAAACAAAGGAAAAATCATCGAGCACATTCCATTTTTTTTAGGTTCTTAAACTGCGTTTGTCGGTGTGGAATCTGAGTGCATTCCTGTGGTTCATTAAGTGATTGGACTGTCATCTCTGTAACAGATCGTTAATCCATTACCCTCCTTCTCAGGAAAATTGTACTTTTAAATTATTTGTTAATTATGTTTGCTGTGAAGTGCTCTGAGCTGCTGTTTGTGAAATCGGGTGAATGCAGTAAGTTAGGCGTGCACAAAGAGTGAATACAGTAGAGCTACTGAGTCACTTCTCGTTTTGTCGCCTCTTCATTTGAACAGGATACAATTCTGGCAGAATTGCTTCAAATCAATAAAGAGTATATAGTTGGATATCACGAACATGATTCACTCCTGGACCATAAGGAGGAAGAAGAACTCACTGAAGAAGAAAGGAAGGCAGCATGGGCAGAATACGAAGCAGAAAAGAAGGTAAAGCTAGCTATATCAGGTTTACATATATGAAAATAACCTTTCCAGATTTAAGTACCACGGTTTGTTTTGGGGAAATTAATTTTCTTATAGGCCAAGAGATGGATATGTGAAGCAAATTTTGCTGTACGAAAAATGGAGATACCGTGTCTTGTTTAGTATTTTGATGCTGGCCTTTTGTGTGTATTTTCTTTGTTACTTTCATTTAAAAGTTACTTTTTTCTTTTACACATGCATTTTTTTTTTCTGTTTCATAATAAAACTCAAGTGCTGTCCTATGTAATACCTCTCTCTTACCATTTGAGGGAAATTTCTAGCTCCATTAAAGGTATACAATTGATTTCAGAATTTTTTTGCCGTTATCCACAAAAATAGAAGCATCTGCCCGAAAGAGCCTAAAAGCTTGTGCTTTTTTTGTATTATATCCCTGTGTCTTGTTTATTTGATATTTAAGCAGGTGGTAGAATGAAGAAAATTTTAAATTGGGTACAGGTTTGGGATTTTTTTTACTGTAAAAGGAATATGATAACTTGGTGTAACTGGAGTCTAATAGCAGAAAACTTATGGAAAGGCAAAGTTTGATATTCAGATCTGATCAGTAATCTGAAAGTACAAAAAGTGGATGTGTAAATCGCCACTGACCATCTTCAGTGAACAAAAGGCAAACGAAATGGAGTACTGGGAGAAGGTTTTGTGAGCATGAAGATATAGGAAGATATAATACAGTCAGCACTGAAATTTCCCTATGAGAAATCCACGTGGGACATGAGCTTTATGTTCTTGCTAATAAATTACGCATTTCACTTCAAAATTTGATTACAGTCAGTTCAAACTCAACATTAAGTAGTGAGTTTGCAATATAAAAAAGGCATTTTAAACAACTTAGGATATACTAATAAGCCTTGGTCATTTTTTTTCTTAGGATACCAAATAATTATATTTAAGCTAAACTCCCGTATTACTCAAGACTAGAACTTCGGTTCCTCTGTGATGAAAATGTCCTTTTGAATTGCGGTTTGGAAAGGCTCTTCAGTTTACTGAGCTTGCGCGTGAAGGCTAAGCTATGTACAGTGCTTGTCGTCCTCTCGAAGGGCTGATGTGGGCGCATTACGCTCTTTCGTGGGTTATTACAGAAGACCGTGAATTATCAGTTATTCAAATGTAAATGTATCTTGTGTTTTTAAGGGCTTGACTATGCGTTTCAACATGCCGACCGGGACCAATATGCTTCCCACAAATTTCAACTCTCAAACACCGTATATTCCTTTCAATTTGGGTGCTCTGTCAGCAATGAGTAACCAACAGCTGGAGGTAAGTAGCAGTGCGGGTAGTGTGAGGTGTCTGTGTTGCTGTAAGCATGCGTGTATTCTCCTGTCACAAATAATGCTTAATGTCATTCTTAAATATCTTGGTATTTATGTAATTGTATCCTGTTTTTAATAAGGTTTTTTGTGCGCGTAGCTGTATTGAACTCTAAATTGTGTGTGTATAAACGCACACCTGCGCAATATCTCAGGATTCTGGAAGATTAACTGCATTCCTTGGAGACATTAATTACCGCATCTAGCTTTCTGCTTCCATCTCTCTTCTGTCCGAGAAGGAATGGGGGAGAGGAACACACGCTCTGTTCCTCAGTTATCCCACGTCTTGGTTTGCCATCTTAGCTGACGTAGCTGAGGGCGTTTCTTCCTAATAAGATGCCAGGCGGTAAACGGCAGGGGTTGAAAGCCCGTTATCTTACGATACCTACGAGTGTCTGGTGAGGAGTCTGTGCTAAAGAACTTCTAACAAAGCCTGCACATCAGGGCGACCCGTGTTGAATATACCTGAGGAATAATACACAATATATGCCAATATTATGCTAAAATAGATCATTTAGCATAATAGATAATGCTTCGAGTATGTAGAATGAGTTGAGACTGTAACGTCATCAAAGTCAGTATCATGGAAGATGTGCCTGGGTAGAAATGTAGCACTCCTGTGATGATCTGAAAACCTTTGGGTACAAAAATGGTTCTTTATAAATACTGTCCTCAGGACAAATTGGCAGATTTATACATGCTGTTCGATTCTGTGCTGAAGTTCAGTTGTGTGGAAGCCTAGACTCACTGACTTGTGCAAACTGAGAGGAAAAACGTAATTAGAGTCTAGGTACACACGGCAAAGATGAAGAAAAGTTATAAAAGGCTGGCAAAGAAATGTGTTCTTTGTATCTGTGCTTTATAATTAATTTTCTGGTGTTTTCTCAGGACCTTATTAATCAAGGAAGAGAGAAGGTTGTGGAAGCAACCAACAGCGTAACTGCAGCAAGAATTCAGCCCCTTGAAGACATCATTTCAACCATAGTGAGTGAAATGGGTAACTCTAGGTTTAGATCAGGAGATGGGAAAATGTTAAACATTACCAGGCAAATAAATTACTATTGTATATGGTCATTCAGCTAATTAGTTGCAGTATTAATGAATATAATTTGCAGTTCGTATTGACCTTTATCCCTGCAGCTTGCAGTAACCCTCAATGGTACCTAGATGACATAAAGCCTTAGAAGACTAGCAGTTTAGATCCGTAGTTATTTGCCGTGCTGCGAAAATGCTGATTTCTACAAATAAGAATAATAATTATATACAAATAAGATGTATTTCCTATATCTTGTCCTTATCTATCTATCTTGGGCTGCCACATTTCTCACTTGCTGCTAGTAATCTAGAGGTGTATTACCTTAATTAGCAGTTAGAAGGACTAATAACTCATAGTTCTGATGCTGGTGAAGTGTGATTTTGCATTTACTGGAAATTGGGCTGTGTTTTAACTCTTGATGCAACTCTTGAACATAATGTCAGACCTCAGTTACCATTACGCTTTTGTTAAAATGACTAGTGTTAAGAAGGTTTTGTTTTTTCTCCTTTTCAGTGGAAAGAAAATGTAACGCTCACAGAGAGCCAAGTACAGGCCCTGGCACTAAGCAGACAGGCAAGCCAGGAGCTTGACGTCAAGCGCCGAGAAGCCATCTATAACGATGTCCTTACTAAACAACAGATGGTAAAATATCTAATATTTATTTGATCAACTGTCCGTGTTTGAACTGGGATATTGAGTGTGGACTTCGTGTGTGTTCATAAAATAGAAGTGTATGTTTAGGGACGTAAGTAGGCGCTTCCAGAGTGTGTGTTTCAGTGAGGCAGGGATTTGCTGGCACTGCGTAACGGTGTATGGGACGGAACACCAGGAGATGGTGACTTCTGCGGTGTGTTGGATTGTGTTGCTCAGCCTCATCGAAGGAGATTCCATGAGAGGTTCATTTAAAAAAAAAAAAAAAAAAAAAAAAAAAAAAAAAAAAT
>VFFE01007686.1:444832-465418 GCA_008921705.1 Burhinus oedicnemus | reverse complement strand
AAAAAAAAAAAAAAAAAAAGAAAAAAACAAAGTTTATGATCTGGGGGTAAAAGTAAGTGACGGGAACATTTGAGGCAATGGTGTATCGACGGCAGAGGACTCTGGAGAAACGAGCGGATGGAGGCGTTTGCTCCAGATACTGCTGGACTCTTCTGACTTGCTGACGTGAACTAAACTTGTTTTGGTTTCCGGAAAGTTTCTTGCAGGAGTTTGAGTTCTTGCCCTGAATGGACAAGTGGTTTTTGCATCTAAATATGCAAATCTTACGCGATATTTCATTTTGTGATTGAAACTTGGTTTGCGATCTGAACAAAGTTTGTTTGATCTATTGCAAAACCAGCTGACGAGTTGCTGTCTTGGACTCTTCTATTACAAGACACCACAAAAGAACCTCAGTATGTTCTAGTGCTTTGCCAGCTCTACAGTTAAATTTAATTTGAGGGGAGGGGAGCAAAAAGAGACGTATTCACACTAGAAGAAACAAAACGTGAGACTTTGAGACAAACGTTTGGAGGCAAATGTACTCTGGGCAACTCTCACCGATATTCCTCCGTGTCGTAAGAGAAGTACTTTCTACCAAACCTGGGAATGTTCAGCGGAGTTTTACAGTAACTCAAAGACTTAAATGTGGAAGTTTTAGGCAACATTTAAAGGCACATTTTTTTTCATTCTGGACAAAACTATGGATAACAGAAGACTAATGCATAAGAAGAAATCGGAGATAAGCATTGAAATAAAACTTGGACCACTTTGCATACATGTTTCTCACTTGACATTTTAGCTGCATAACAATGTGCTTTGAGTATAACATCAAGCTTTAACAAATATTTAAAGACAGAACATACATCAATAAGATAATAAAAGGCTCATTTTTATATTTGTTTTAGATGTTTTAACTAGATGAAATGGCTTAAGATGACGAATAAAAATGTTGCTTGTAATACAGTTTTGCCTGCTAAATTCTCCACATTTTGTAACCTGTTTATTCCTTTGGATGTAAAGCGTTTTTGCTTAGTATTGTGATATTGTATATGTTTTGTCCCAGTTGTATAGTAATGTTTCAGTCCATCAACCAGCTTTGGCTGCTGAAATCATACAGCTGTGAAGACTTGCCTTTGTTTCTATTAGATGGCTTTTCAGTTCTGTATTAAATATCCTTCAGTACTATAGAAAAGGTGTCACCTCTTCCTATAAGGCTGTTTTGTAATATATATAAGGACTGGAAATGTGTTTTTAAAAAGAAGAAGCATTCAAGTATGACGATATACTATCTGTGTTTTCACCATTCAAAGTGCTGTTTAGTAGTTGAAACTTAAACTATTTAATATCTCATTTAATAAAGTGACCAAAATACATCAACGTGCCTTGTGCTACCTTCGCAGTGCAGCGCTACCTCCG
Organism: Burhinus oedicnemus; assembly: GCA_008921705.1. NCBI lineage: Eukaryota > Metazoa > Chordata > Aves > Charadriiformes > Burhinidae > Burhinus > Burhinus oedicnemus. The sequence continues at coordinate 464,020 of VFFE01007686.1, read as the reverse complement.
CAGGGATGCAGGCTGAGCACGTGTCTTTGAGAACTCCGCTGCGCCGTGAGTTTGAGCTCTCCGATTTTTTCCTCTCCGGCGAGGTACCGTTACTGGCTGTAGCCTTTCATTCCGGTCAGGGAAAACAGCTGTGGTCCAGGTTTTCAATCTACATGAATTAATAGTAGCTTCTGCAGCTAATCGTTAAAAATGAAGAGCCAGTTACCGCCCAGCAGTGATGGATGTTAAGAGCGAGGTGAAGTTCTGCTTGCTCAAATGAGGGTAACCTACTTGCATATTTTAACCTCCTAATTGTAATTCTATCTTTCTTAGTTACTAAATCCCACCTGTTGGGCAAAAAAACCCTTTCCTCCACACAAAAATCCTGCGACCACTGTGTTTTAAATCTGCCCCTATGTTCGGTCCCTGTACTCGAAGCTTTTCTGTGGCTGCTGGCCAGAGCTGCAGCCCCGTTGCCGCCGGGGATGGGTTCGCTGGGGGAGGTACGGCCGGTCTTGCCGGTCGCTGAGAAAGGGCAGATGCCGAGGAAATCCCGTCTGGTGTGAAAATAATGAAATGGCGCTATGGGGGGCAGCGTGGGCAACGTGGTTTTCAATACTTGATTACGATAGACGGCAGCGGGAGGGTCGTGCACGTGGCGGAGGCTGGATATTGGCTGTCCGTGTCGGGCTGGGGAGCGTCCCGGGATGAGTCCCCGTACAAACCAGGCCTGCGAGGTGCTCCCACGCTCAACAGCGGCTTTTTGGTGTGTTGGGTGCTAAATGCTTCCCCTGTGGGGTTTTTTTTGTCTTTACCTTAAAAGCAGAACCACTCCAGGCTGGGTACATAGAAGTAAATTCATCAGTTCAAGCAAAGTTTTGGAGCTGGATAAATTCTCAACATTTATGGAAAGACAAGTGTCTTAAACATTCCCAGCCGGAGATGTTTGGAAAAATGCTGGTGTTGCAGCATCAGCCACGTAAGCACACAGTGCCCGAACTTCCCTTCCCAGCCCCAACGTGCCCCCTTTGTGCTGGGGTGTATACCTGGGAGACGTGCCCTGGCATGGAACACCGGCAGGACTCCCCCAGGCGTGTTTTCGGGAGAGCTGTGAAAGGCTGAGAGCCGCAAGCTGTGGCTTCGGAGATGGTTTGGGTCTTGGAGGCGTCCACAAACCTTCCTGGGGCGATGGCAGGCCGGGCGCTCTGCAGCCAAGGGTCTGGAGAAGCTCCGGGTCTGCCATGTGTGTGCGGGAAGAGTGGTTCATCCTTCCCTGCGGGATGCTGGCTTGCCCCCGCGCCTCCAGCCACTGCGCCACAGGACACACAAAAAGCCATTTTTCAACTGGTCGCAGCTCCTGAACCTGCTGTGCCTGGTGAGGTGGTGGCTTGGAGGGAGGTGGTGACCAAAGGAGGGTGTCGGGAAGGGGGACGGTGCCCTGGAGAAGGGCAGGGGGCTCTGGGGGAAGGTCAGCCCCAAGGAGGTGGGGTCACCCCTTGGGTCTGTGCTCAGCCGCTTCCAAGGTCTGATCTCAAAGGCCACTCGGGCTTTGTGTTTAGTGACCGGCGCGCGTGAAAACTATTTGAGAGGCTGAATGTGAAACGGTAATTGATACTTGGGGCATTAATCAAAGCTTAATCCAGTGACAACAGCTGCTTTTATAATGGAATTGCACAAAGCGCGTTTCTCATTTCTGTGGATTCCTGCTGATGCCCGTTGGCAGCAGCGCAGGCAGGCACGGGGTGACCTGCCACGCTCGGTCACGGGCATCTTGGGGCTAAATACTTTCTGGTACAGTGAGGGAAGAGCCCGAGACTCCTCGGTGGAGTTGCCTTTGCAGGTCTCTTACTCAAACCCCGCCAGCACAGGTACAAGACTGTGCCCTTGGTATTTTCCATGATGAGAATTTAACACCTCCGAAGCACTTACCTGCTTTGGAGAAAAAAAAAATCATCAAGTCTCAGGCTCCCTATAGGGTGACTTAGTCCTCTCGGTTTAAATTCCTCTCTACGATTCCCCTTCACGCTGCCGTTCTGGCTGCTGGCGGTGTGTGGATCACAGGCTCTGCTGCTGGGTTCCGCTCTTTGTTCTCCCCTCCTGCCTGCAGGTGTGGTTTGTCTTTACCTTCAAAGCGGGATCAGGGGCTGCGTTTGTAGAGCTTCAGCCGCAGGAACTGCTTTTCCCGCAAAACTGCCTGCTGCGTCCCACCTCCGTCCAGGAGCTGAGCTCTGTGCCTGCGTTCCTCATCCTGTCTCTGCCTTCAATGGCTGCCCCGGGTGCCTGTAGCGCCTGGAGAAGCAGCACATGGCACCTACCTTGCATGTTTGCCCATTAATTACTGTCAGCAGAGGTCCCTCCTATGTTGTGTCCCATCCCAGTGGTTTTCCAGCAAGGCTTTGGCGCTGTTTTGTTCTCCAAAGAGCAGAGAAATAATTTACCCGCATCTACTGGATAATAAACGGTACTGAGATATCAGGTAACCTAAATATCACCCTCGGTGTATTGTACGTCCTGTGGCTTAGGGGGAGCGCTCAGTAACCTCACTTTATTTCCTCGCAGCACCTTTGTGGTTATAAAGCTTTCTGGACTGAGCTGAAGCCGGACTTTGCCCTGCAGACCACTCCTCCTGCTGGGACAGTTGGTGTCTCAGCCAAAGCCCTGAGTACGAGTTGGCTCCAACTGTTGGGTTGCGGGAGAGGACATCGTCCTTCAGATGAGGCACCCGGGATCATCTTCCACCACCAGCGCTACCCCAAGAGGTGCGGATGTCTCTTGTCTCACCATCAACAAGAATTTCAGCCCTTCTCCTTCAGGGATGCTCCATCCCCGGGTGCCCTTTCGGGAACATCTCAGCCACGGGCCGGCAGCTGCGACACATCTCTGGACGTGCTGCCAGGCGGGACAGCACCGAACCAGAAGGACATCTTCCCTGCCTTTCGGCACTGAGTTTCTGGACTCCCTCTCCAGTTTTGGGCTCTCCATCACGGTCTCCAGGGGACGTAAGTCTCTGGAGCCTCTGCTTCTCCCCTGACAGAGAAAGGAGCCCTGAGCTGCCTGTCCCACCCAGGAGAGTTCCCCGCAGGCAGTGGGATCTCCATGGGGATGTCCCTGAGGCCACGTGTGCATTGCCACCTGTAGGTCTGTCTCCCCGGCCCCCTCTGGGACTGGCCCCGTGCCTCGGATCATGCACCAAAGCTGGGGAAACGGACGCTTCTGCTGGGTTTGCTCTGTGACATCCTCAGCACCGTGGTGGCCTCATGCAGAGGGTTTCCCTCTGTTTCTGCACCCTTCCATAGCGAGACTCAAGAAATTGCCCACTGCTTTGCCCCAGCCTCCTCCCTCCTGCTTTGCACAGCTGTTCCCGGGATAACGTTTACCTTAAAATGTGCTGACCCCTTGGGTGGAAGGAGAAGGCTTGAAAACAATGCCTTTTGTCCTCTTTACTGTGTTTTCAGTCCCACGGCTTTTTGCGTGTAGAACAGCACTGGGGGGGTGAAGGGCACAGAAACCTTTGCCTTCCCTTTGGGAGAAGATTTTCAGCTGCCTGTTGTAACTTTGACGTGCATGGAAACGATATGAGCTGAGATCCCAAACATACGTTGACGTTTCCTTTTGCTAATTTAGGAGAGCATCTCTCAGGTTGAAGCATCGCAAACGGTATTTTCCTCTAAAGCTGTCCTAGCAGAAGCAAGGGAGCCCCCGGGGCCTGGCCACCACCACCGGAGCAGATGCACCTCAGCAGAGGCTCCATACGCTGTCCTGGCTGGAGGGTCCATCTGCCAGCCCTGTAAAAGCCTCCAAGCCAAAGGAGCAGTCGGCATCTCCAGTTGGCTTTCGCCGGACAGAGCGGCAGCTGGAGGGGTAACGGCTGGAGGAGGGGACAGCCCGCTCTGCCGCAGGGACCGGCTGGAGAGGGGAGAGTGTCTACGTGAAATCACCCACTGCGCATCGCCGTCTGCTCCCCGTGATGCACCAAGTGCCGCCAAAGTCTGCGGTGGTTAATCCTGCTGCTATTAAGCTCCCAGGTCAGTCAGATTATTCGTATCTTTAAGTATTTTGTCGAACCAGAACCAAACCCAGTAAATTCCTGCCGAAAGCCACCATTTGGGTGGGATTTAGTGATGCTGAATCCCCCCTGTAGACACATGTCCCACATGGGACACGACACCAACCTTTATAAAGGGCTTTCCAGTAAATTCTTTGTGGATTTTGTCGTTTGCCAAGTACGGGGGTTTTTTTCAACCCAGATCTTGAAAAGGTGTTTTACACCATCGCTTGCACCTGCACATCCCTTCGCAGCTCGAGGCGCTGCCGAGGCAGCTCTTCAGTTCGGGTATCGGACGAACGAGTCCATCACGTTGCCCCCACCGGCCAAATCAGCTCCCTTTTGAGCTGGTGAAAAACATGCTTGGTGTTGCTGAGATCAGCTTTTGACTTTCATTTTGAAGAGGAGGAGCGGGATCTTAACCGCTAGATTTATCCCCGATGGAAAGCCCTGGCTAGAGAGAGGCAGGATCATCCCGGGGAGCACGGCGAAGCTTGAGGTCTGAGGGATTTCCCTTCGCATGGGGGAAGGTCAAAAGTACACTTCAGGACACTTTTCCTGAGCGACCGTGCTCCTGGCAGGGCGGCTGAGGATGAGATGTTTCAGCAGTGACTCAGAGGAAGAAGGTAAATAACCACTTTTTATTTCAAACACAGGATTAAATTCCTTCATGTCTGGATCATTCAAGGTAAAGCTCCTGTAATCTCCTCGTTTTAGATCTGCAGCCCGTCGTCTGGTGGCTGCTGGACCCACTGTGCCCGGCGCGGGAGCGGCTGGGACAACAAAGGGACACGGGAGGTGGCAAAGGGCAAGAGACGGCTGGGAGCAGAGCCGGGCACCAGGGCTGCCACTCCGTTAGCGGTGTAGCCCGAGAAGAAGCTGGTGCGGATTGTCCCTAGGTCAGTGAAATCGTTCTAGGAATTCATGGACTGAAGCTGAAGGAGCTGGGATTTTACCTCGACTGCTTTGCAAGGGGGAGGCTGCGAACAAGACTGGAAGCTGCAATTGTGACAAGGAAAACCCCAACTCGACGCCACCACATCTGTATTTGTACGTATTTTTGAGCACTGCGGAGGACCACATTTCATACCAAGTTCTCATCCACGCTGCGAAGTGCCTGTACACCACCACGCTCCTGCTTCCACTGTGTGCTAAACCCCCTCTCTGCTGATCATCGGGGACAAAAAATAAACCGGGATCGTTCCTGGAAGCTTCCCCTGCAGTTTTGCGCCATCCCGAGCAGGCAGCGAGGGCAGACGTGTGGCTCAAGCGTCACCGAGGGCCTGTGCTGGCTGCTGGGGTGACCTGCAGAGCAAAACCTCCACCATGAGTGTCCCCAGCCCAGCCAGCCGGGCAGGAGAAGGGTCGCGGCTCTCCAGCACAGCGCCGGCAGCGGGTGCAAACGAGGAGCTGGCTCGGGGCTGGCAGGTTTGGCTGAGCCCAGCGGGAGGCAGGAGCTGCCCCGGGGCAGAGGAAAGGTGACCAGGCAGCTGCCGCAGAGGAAAATGCCACGCAGCCATGAAGGTCCAAGCACTGCTTGTGGGGATGATCTTCATCCATGGTAATTGCTTAAAAATGAGGGCTTTTTTTCATGTGCTTTTGTTGCTTTCTACTTTTTCTCCACTGGTTTTCCATGATGCTTCAGGTAAGTCTCCTGTGAGATGTGGTGGTTTTATTGCAGAAATGATGGGTCCATCCAAACACTCAGCAGATGCTCCAAATGCTTCTCCGCTTGCTTTTCGGCAGGACAGTTAATCCACAGCGGCTGTGTCACATGTCGAAGCATCTCAACTGCCGACGACTCGCATCGAGAGCTGCGCCAGCGCTTCCTGGGCGCGAGGGGCCAGAGAGGCAAGGGAGAGCCCGAGGATGCCCAGTGATCCTGCGAGGTTCCTCCCTTCGCAGCGATGGTGCCGCACGTTCTGGGACAATCCCATCCGACGGCAATGAAAGCGGAGCCGTGCCTGGTGCTTGGCGTGGCCTGAGGACCTATTTTGCCCATATCTGAGTAAAGGAGAGGGCTGGGTTTGCAGTTCTTGGAAATTACGGTTCATTAGACACGCAGCCGGTCATTTCAGTAGGGTCCATCCAAGGTATAATGGACCTGCTTCCAAGGTCCGTTCCAGGTATAATTTGACGTCATCCTTGTTAGAAGAGTTTGGGGTTTAGGTAATTTACCTTTACCATACGAAGCCTTTTTAGAGGTGGTCTTAATATTCATATTGATGGGGAAATACTGGGTTAATTGTTAAAGAGTGCCAAAAAAAAGGGCTAGCAAGAAATCTACAATATAAAGACAATTTTATTGCCGATAAGCTCTTAAAACTCATTTTTTTTTTCCTGTTTCAGTAGGACCTTATTCTTCCTGATGAAAATCCGGTCATAGCATCTCTCATTAAAAATAAAATTATTTTGAAATAAATAAATATATAAAATAAATATCATATACATTTTATAAATAGTTTTGTCCTTATGCACAGTATCCATGCTTACATCTGAATAATGTTCCTCGCCCCCGCTCCCACCCCAACAGCAGGAAAAACCCCACGCATCAGGACCAGTCCATGTAGCATCATCATCCATGTAGCAAACTCCCGGGCTGCTTAAGCAGGGTACCACTCGCAAGGCTTTTTCTTAGCGGGTAACCATCCCGAGCTTAGCAGCAGCATCCGCAGCAGTTCTGTGGTCTTTTGGTTTCTTTCCTTCTCTTCATTTTTAGGATTTTTTCTTCCCCCCCTACCCCCGGTGATCACGTTTGCTCACCTGCTTGTTCCTTTAAGCAACCGTAACATTGAATATTCGGCCTCTCTTGTAGCAACCGCGTAAAGAAAGTGAATGAAAATGAAAGATTATACGTAGGGTTCCCTCCCTTGCCCTACCCCCGCCCTCATAAATAACCCAGGTTCGATATACGCTTGAAACAAGGAGGAACAGCAGTGTCTGAATTCAATGTAAGTGCTTTCCTATGTCATCTACGCTTACAGGAATGATGGAATGACTATTAATATAGTGCTCTGGGAAAAAGCTTGGGAGCCCAAGTATGTACACTGACGGGGCAGCTGCAGGAAACATCACCTGTAGTGGAAGAGGTCTCTGTACATCGCAGGTATTTTGGCAGGGTCCACAGGCCTGGGTAAAAAATGAGTGAATTTCTGATGTCTCTTAGTCCTGTACCCCTCTCGGGGAGAGCCGTCCTTGTTCAGAGCCACGTAGTAATGCCTCTCCGAGTCGGGATGCTTGTAGAGGGTTGAGGCGTAGGTGTTGTACCAGTTCTCTTCAAACTGCTCTCGGAAAACACACTCCCGTGTAAGCTTCTTCTGCGTTGGGGCAGAGGCGGGAGGGGAAGAAAAAGACATTTGTGTCAAAAATTAAGAAAAATAAGGCTTTTCCTCTTTCCTTCACTTTATTTTCCTAGCTACTTCCTCCTTCTGGCTCCCCTGAGGATGGGGACTGCGCTGCTGGGGATGTTTCCCCTAGGGGAGAGCTGGAAACGGGCACAAGCTGTACAAGCCGGGACCCAAAATCCTCTGAAGTTGGAGCAGGAAGGAGACAAAAGGAGGAGGAGAAGGTGGGTGTGCATTTTGCAAAGGCGCCCCATAAAAAAATAAAACAGGGCTGTAGCAAAACTCTAAACCTGACAGGCAGGTCTCTGCGACGGGGGTGTGAGTTTGGAGCTTGGTGGGGTGTCCTCTGCAGAGGGCTGCCCACCCGCAGCCACGTGCCCCCGTAGCAGCCCGTGCACCAAAACCGCTCTCTTAGGCGAGAGGCAAGCCCGGGAGGAGAAGCGGGCAGCGCGTCTGAAGGGTTTAAACAGGAGCGAGCACCGCTTTGAAAGTTCAAGGCACAGCACGGTATAGGCTGCGATGCGAATGAAAGCATTCCTCAGGCCTTTCATCTTCTGAAGCGCCCGATAGCTGTGATGTGAGGCCATAACAAGACCCGGGGAGGTCTGGATGGGGAGCAGCGCTCCGGGGATGTCTAACCCCGGGGAAGATTTATGGCGGCGATAGGTGATGTGATGAGCGTGCGCCAGCCCACAGCCGGCGCAGGGGGGATGGATGGCACTGGTGTCACCGCGGCCACAACCAGCCTTGCCCTCCAACCCTTACAGCCGGGGGCTGTCGGCAGCGGCCACTCAATGATGGCTTTTCAGTTCATGCCCATCGCTCCTTCCTTCTCCCTCCCATCTCCCCCGTGCCAGCTACAGGGACGTGCTCAGCCGCAGCGAGGAGCAGGGCTGTCCCCCTGCCCCGCGAGGACATGGGTGGCTTTGCCAGCGCTACCGTGCTGTGTCACAGAGGGACCCGCCGTCCTGTCCCGTCCCACCGGGGGACTGCCGGAGGGGATGTGGGAGTCCTTTCAGATGAAAGGCAGTCTGCAAACGTAGGATGCTATAATATTACAAACACTGTACCTACACTGTAAACTATTTGGGGAGGGAATGTGTCTTATCTACAGTGTACAGAGTGCTAAGTAAATGTTATTGCCTGCAGTAGATGTTTTGTAATATGATCCAGGAGCTCACCTGCGCTCAGAACCTGTTTGGAATGTTTTGCTGTTAATTAAATAAACCCCGAGGTGAGTTGTGAGCCCTCCAAAAGCCTACGCCACAGCCCTTGCCATCTGAGACCTGAGGAACCGGGAACCATGGCTTTCTCTTCCCAGATCCGTCAATAAATACAGACTTTTTTTTTCATCCCCTAGGATGCCATCTACTCAGAATATGTTGGAAACTGCTGACCAGCTGAACTCGTGCGCTGCTGCTTTGCCCCAGTTTACCTGCTCTTCACTGGGCTGGTGGAAGGTACAGTGTTTGTGTAAAATGTTTGGAGAGTCTGGGGTGACTCTGCAAGGTGCAATTTAGAATCACAGAATCGTAGAATCACGCAGGTTGGAAGAGACCTTTAAGATCACCGAGTCCAACCATCAACCTAACACTGCCAAAACCACCACTAAACCATGTCCCAGTTTGTTCTTTCCAAGCCCCGGGATGTCCCCACTGAGCCTGACGCCGTACAGGCAGCGCACAAGGTGCTGCCTGCGACTTCTGCTGCTCTAAGTATTAGTTGCATTTCTGAAATCAGTGGAAACTTAACAGAAACGTTGGCACAAGGGTAACAGGGCCAGGCAGAAAAGCTGTTTGTCCCGAGGGGACTCCACGTGTCGCTGCGGGGATGGCTGGCTCTGGCTGTATCAACACACAGATCAGGCAAAATTGGCACAGAGGGAAATAATAAACTTGCTGAAAATTTAAAAATACCGCTGTACTGTAATCTCCTAAAATACCATTGTAATGCTAATGCTGTTGTTAGGCACTGTTTTATGGACCTTTAATTAAGAATACTGTAGTGGCTTTCAATTTTGAAAAGCCATCATTGTACAACCCACGTATCCCAGATTTTAAAACTCCAGGGTTATTTGGGGACCTGGCTCGTGACTTCTGCGCAGTCTGGATCAGCGGTTTGACCGTGTCCCTGCAGCATCCGGTCAGTGTATTGTCTGGTGTACAAGATGCAACGACAGAGAGAAAACTCCCATGATTACATCTTCAGGTCAATTCTGTTCCCAGATGAAGTGTTGTAAAATGCTATCCTGTTTTTTTTCTGTGTCGTAACATGAACACAGGCCCTAAAATTTAATTAACCCATCGTGAAACCGTTGATTTCTAATCAGAGCTGCAGGGCTTGCAAACCTAGAAGGGAATATGCAGGCTTGTGTCCTCCTTTTCAGCAGGCACAAGAAAAAGCTGCGACTCCAGGAGCCGCTGAGCAGCCTCGGGGTTTGACAGGAGAGGTGCTGCCGCGCAGCTGTAGGCTCCAGCCCTGCTTTCTGAAGTGGGCTTTAAGGTTTTTTTGTGTTTTATGGAACCTTGGTGATTTTACTTTTTATCTGTGTTGCAGATTTGTAACTTAACCACTGTCTCCACATTTAACTTTTGTTTAGGCCAGAGGTTATTACAGAAACGAAGTGGAAAAAGAACAGTTATCGGTGCATGCTAGTGTTTGATTGTCTCATATGAACATCAGTAACTGCATCTTAACTAGTCAAAGGGTCTGTGGCTGTCTCAGATGGGAATGGGAGAAGAAAAGATGATGGGAAGTTGTGGGTTACTGTTACTGTTTGCTAAGCAAAGGTTTTCTGAAGGCTCCTCTATATGCAGAGTACGTGAGTTTGAATTTCTACACTATGAGATTGATCTGATTTGGAGAGAGGAAGTATGTGCCCTTCTGCTTTGGTTTAAAACTGGTTTATTTTATTTCATTCTAAATTTACTGTGATACACCCTTAAAAATCAGCATCCTCCCATATGGTAGTGCTGTGATCTAGAAAGAAGCATTTAAAAAAATCACAGGTGATGGGTTGAATTAAAGGCAATGGGGCATCTGAAGAAAAAGCACCAATGAAGCGCAGCAGCTACAGAAAAGGAAACTTAAAAATGGCTATCTAGAATGCAATTAACTTTTCAGAATAGAAGTGATTCTTCTAGCAAACTAGAAATAACTATTTTATATTGAGTTGAGTTAAATAATTAGGAATTGAGCATCTCTGCCCGGTTGTTAAGACATTTTGACTGCAAGTCTTAACACTTAATTAAACAGGAAGAAGCAGAGGAGAGCTCAGCTCTCTTCAGGTTGATGGAGACTTTACCCGTGGTACCAAAGCTCGTCACAGCTCCCCTTCCCTGCAGTCCCAGCTGAGCTTTGCAGAAGCCTTCGCACCACGGGTGGGTGTTTCATCCAGGAAAACCCTGAGTTACGCTCTCTTTTTGGGGCTGGCTCATCAGAGCACCTGCCCGTGTTCAAAGGGGTTTATGGGGTGGAGCAGGTTCAGTAACGTTGGGCAGAAAAGCAGCAAGGTGGACCTGAGCTGGTCCCAGCTGCGGCAGTGCAACCTGCGAGCCAGGGCTCTAAGGGCATGGCCCAAACCGAGGGAGCAAACGACAAACTCGCAAGTTGCCACTAGAAACCTGAGTCTGGACTAGAAACAGGGTGTCTTCTGCTTTCTCAGTCCTACAGCAGCACAGGATGAGGCAGAATCTGCTATAGGTGATGTTAGGAAGAGTTTATAGGTATTCGGGAGTTTGTGTGGAGTGAAAAACTTAACACAGAGTTTACACTTGGTTTTTGGCAAAACACGGAAAATTTTAGTCTGAAAAGGGCACTTCTAGAAAATTATGAGCAACCCCGCTAAACTCCTAAAGAGTTGTAGAGAATGTTATAAAAAAAATAACACTCAGACCACAACTTCAGCTTCCGTTAATTAAAGAGCTATAATATAAACGCAAAATCTGCAGATAGGTGCAGATCCTGATCACATGGAGAATAAAACGGACGTGTTACTCAGGCAATGAAAACACACAAGCAGCCCCTGGTTTTACGCTAAATTTCCCTTCTGCCTTCAGCTGACTGTTGCCACCCCGTTTCTGAAAGGCAGAAGCTCAACAACCCCCCCCAGCTCCCCAGGCAGTGCCCCAAGCGGTGTCCAGGGACTGGGCACCACCACAGGCTCTCGCCGCACAGGTGTATCCTCCCTGCACAACCCTATTTCATATATATCATTTATGTTGTAACAACAGCGGCATCGCGGGTAGGATGGAGGTATGTGGCAGCTCAAGGAATTCGGAGGCCTGCGACAGACACAGCTCGTGACACCGATGAGGCCCCGCAGCCTGGATTGCTGTGTATGTTATAGGGTGTCGTAATCAGCACAAAACCTTCAACTTACCGACCCATACAGCTCGCCTCTCTCATTCATGCCGAGGTAGAGTCCTGAGTCCACCCCACGGATGCTCACCAGCCCCACCGCAAGGCTAATAAACTCCAAAATCCCTAAAACAGAAAAGAACTCCAAATCACACAGAGAATAAAACCGACACCCTGCTCCAGTGACAAATGTGAACCAGGCTTGCCCAACCTTTGCAGAGCTTCCTACAGGCCCCGGTTTCCTTATTTATAATGACACAGCTCTTAAATCTGTAGTCCCATATGTGTGCAATCTTCTGATTTCCACTCTAGGCTTCTCCCCAGCATTGAGAATTTGACTTGCCCAAGAAGAATTACTCATTTCTCGTTTCTAATGAGAAAAGGTTTGCTAGGTTTTGTTGTTTTGGTTTGGGGTTTTTTTTTACCTAATTATCGCCAAGAAGGCAGATGTAGAAACTTGTGCCTGGCCCACCAGAAATTTCAGAAGGCTGTTACCACACCGAGTTTTATTTTTCACCAAAAGGAGAGTGACTTTTGTCACCGAGGGGCTTCTGGTTTGAGATAATAGTCCCACATGTTTTAAAGTGATGAGTTCAATAAAAATAAGGAAAAAGCACTAGCAGAGATGTCTGTGAGGGCTATCTTCATCCTGGCACTCCAGGGGGGTACTTGCCATCCCCAAATGGTATATACAAGCTGCAGGGATAAAGTCCAGCTTCAAATATATGCAGGTAGAAATGCATCTTCCTCCACACCCTTTGGAGGCGGGGAGCTGCCGGTCCTTCCTCCATCACCCCCTGCCACCGTTACTGCCAGACACCCCCTCCTGTCCCGCGTGTCCTGCTGCCTACCCCAGCCTCAGGCCTGCCCCTTCCTGCTCCAGCAGCATCTGTCCTAGCCATGCCTGGGCCTCCGAGAGCAACTGTTTTAGACGTGGCCTTCAGCCTACAACGATGGTGTTGGACGCTTTAAATAAAGAGGGGCAGCCTCATTTCTTCTGGCAAAGAAATTAGCGGGATCTGCCACGCTGCCTGCTGCACCTCTGCTGCCGGTAAGGGGGACGGCAGCTGTTTTGATGGAGGGAAGGCTTGTAATAGGAGAAACCTTGGTGAAGCGCTTAAAACCAAATAGCCCCCAAGTAGGTGCGTTCTTAACTGGTTTGAACAAAGCCAACATCACAAGTGGTGGAGACCTTCAAACTTCACAGGAAAACCTCTTGAAGGCATTAGACTCTGGATATCACACGTTCCCCAGCTAGAGGCCATAGGCAGTCTTTGCCCATGTCCAGTGCTGAATTAATTAGCTTGGAGGTGGCAGTAGAGGAAGGAAGAGGGTTTTCACCATCCCATCTAATGACTGGACAAGGCGTCTCCATTGACAGGAGGACAAAGTTGCTCTAACCTTTAGCATGGCTCCATGTCTCTTAATATAGCTCCCAAAATGTCCAGTCCTGAGCAATTGCTGCTCTGATCAGGTTACCTCCCAGAGCTCCTCTTAAAAGTATGCCTTGAGTCTAAAATCACTGCATGACAAGTGGCCACCTGAGCCGGCTGACTTCAGCGGCAGTCGCAGCTCCCGGTCACCCCTCAGCTTGGGACATGTGTCTTCTGCTCAGCCAGGCGGGGATGCGATAACTCTCAGACGGTAACTGCATCACCGCCTAAATATAGGACAGACCAGATGGCAATGGACACCTCGATCCCCCTTCACTCAACCCGGACTCATCAGTCAGATGCCGGCAGCTAAGCTGGGGGCAAGAATTAGTCTTCCTACCTTATATCAGACTTTTTGTCCTCTTTTTGCCCTGCCTACTCTGGGGCTCATGCGTCGAATCCAGCCCTCCCTGCAGCCAGCAGGTGCTGGGGAGATGAGATATGGACTTGGGAGCTGCAATTCCTCGAGACAAATAGGGAAGCAAACGACAGAAAACATGCTTTATGGACCAGTGCAGACATTTTCCAGGCTGAGATATGCCCAGCTACACACCCCGGCCTGGGGACACATATTGCCTTCAGAAATGCCAGGAGCAGGCAACGCGGGCAGGGAAGGCAGCCTTCCCAAGCCAGCCAGGCAAAGCAGGACCCTGGCTTGGCTGTGCTCACTCCGCCGTTGTTACTGTGGTTTCTTCTCTGAAAAGAAGCGCAAATGGGGAGGGAAGAGGCGCAGGATGAGGGGTGGTCGTCTGCCTTCGCTACCCACCGGTTCTGGCACCTAGAAGGACTTACTGAACTGCTGTGTTTTTCCATTTTCCCATCTGCAGGACAGAAATGACGACAGCCACTGTTTGAAGAGGAGGGAGTGAAGAAAGATTGGCAATAACTAGAGAGAGTGTAAAAACTAATACGGGGAAAAGGAGCACAGGGATACCCAGAAACGGGGGAGTCTTTCCCAGGCTGGAGACAAGTGGATGTTCAAGTGAAAAACATCTGAAACTGGAGAGCAGTACATCGACCTTCCTATAGGTACAAACACAGTCCTCAGCACCAGCATGGGGTTTTTTTTATTTGTCTTGTGTCACCCCTGGGAAGCAGGGAAATGCTGCTAGTCCCATTCAGAAACCAAGGGATGTCTGAGGCAGGGAAACCGAGAGCTTTTCCTGAGTATACCCACAAGCAGGCTCTGTATGTGGCATGTTAACCCAGGTCTCCGAAGAGCTGGTAAGGAGCAACCCAGGAGCAGCATTAGTGTCTTCCCTCTCTGAGTGGGTGGGTGAGACGCCCCTCGTCTGGTGCAGATTGGGTGAATACTTGCTGGTTTTGCCAATGGAATTTCTTCAAGGTATGTCCATGACAACATCTTCTGACAACGTCCCTTGCAATATTCCCCTTTTTTGATCTCTGAGTGGCATTTAGAGACGTGCACAGAAGATGACTATGTTGAAATAGCATTAAGAACGTAACTTAAACCCACAAAAGTCAGGAGACAGAGTGAAGGCTGAAAAAATGTGGGCGGATATCCATCCTGTCCTTAACTCACTCCAATTGCTAGACAAAATTGCAGCTTCGTACATCTGATCTCCAGCAGCACAGGGAGCGGCCACTGGGGCCAGCTCAAGAATTTTCCTTCCAGTTGTAGCGGTGTGTTTTTGTGGTAGAACATGCTTTTTATTTCCTTTTCCTTTTTCTTTTTTCTTTCCCCAGGACCTGCCTCTTTTTTCTTGCTTTGATTATTCATTCTGGTTTTCCCTTGAGCCTTTCTAGGTAATATTTGGAGAGATTTGATTTAAGACTCTGACTGGATTCATTTACCACCAAAGCACTGAATAATCTCCCGAGCTTTGCCGCGACCGGACCCGCACACTCTCGCCTTACTATAAACCATCCCTCAAAGATCAGTTCAGCTCCTTGCACCTGTCTCTTCTTGCATGACTGTATTCAGGAGCAGGGGTACAGAAACATCAGATGTTGTATTAATGGCTACAAACCTAAAGCTTCGGCTAAAAACCTCAACAACTGTTCAGCAACAGGTGCACTACGGTCTGAACATCAAAATCTACAGCAAAACTTTCTCTGGAGGTTTCATCAGCTTCTCTAGGAGACTGTGTTACAGATCCATGAGCGGGTTTGTACCCAAAAAGAGCTTCATTTGCCGCCTTTATTAGTCTGCAGTACAAACTCAAGGCCTTTTTCTCTCCTCGCTTGCAGTTAAGAGTAGCAGCCTTGGTGTCACTTGTTCAATGCTGCTGTAAAACAGACATGAGGCAGAAAAGGAGCAATTCCTCCTGGCAGGGAGCTTCCTGGTGAATTTATCTCAGTTTCATTCTCAGAAGGATTCTTATAGGGGCGCTAATGTCGGTCCAGATTTTGACTGTCCTTTATTTCTTTGTACAGGAAGGTTCTTAGCAGATGCAGTGAGAACAGATACATTTCTGAAAACACGCTATTCTTTCTGGGACGACTTAGGCAGAGCTGCCAGTTCAGAGAGTGAATTTGGGCCCTTCTCTAGTGCGAGAATTACCTTTCTTCCTACGATCCTGCAGGGCTTCACCAAACTTTGCGTTTAGCTTCCTCTAGGAAAAATAAGCTGCGCCCCATTGTTCTTGCATGAATCTGTATTTTTACAAGTATAAAATATCACGTTCCAGAAGACAGGTGTGATTTAGGAACGCTCCACTCCTTGACCGATGAGAGGGAATAGTTACTGTGATTGCTCAGGCAGTGTGGGTAGACGATGCTGCTACCTCCCCTGTGTCTAATGGGCACATCCCTGGAATGCTGTGGTACAAAAGAATCCCTCCCTTAGCCCTTGCCATTAGGACCCTGGTACTCTGTTCTGCATCACCAGGGCTTTGGCTCTTTATTTTCCTCTCTGGAAGACTTGGATGTCTTGCACATGTGGTAACTTCTGGGATGGCTGCGCATGGGAGGGTGCAGATGCTGTCCATCTTTTCCTGAATCCCTTCCAGTATTGGGAGATAGGGATGCAAAGTCCGGTTCCACCCTACATCCCATCTGCAGCTGGATACGTGCCCCTGCTGCGGTGTCGCAGCCATCCACGGAGCACATTAATTATCCGCTTATGGTATCAGGGAGCACCTTCCAGCTACGTGGGCTTGATCCACCAAACCACCATACTGGATTTGTAAGTATTTCCCCAGATGCCCCTAGATTTAAGGTAGCTTTAAAGTGCTCCCCTGAAACCCTTGTCTAGCTCTGTATCCCTCAGCAGTTTTGTAATTCCCCAGAATCGCTCCGACTGCCTATTTCTGTAATAAGTTACTGCTTTCTGACTGCTGCATGCAAAATTTCGGAATGCATTGATACATGACATCCTAATACGAACCATACCAGTAACACTGGAATTTAAATATTCATGGCTACTGAATGCAGATGGTGAATACTGTGTGCCAATACGTTATTGCTTTGAGTCTCTGCTGAAGCGGGGTTTAGTCCAACTTTATCTGAACATGAGGATTCCAGTCTAATCCTTCGGGGCTTTGTCTTGCAATTACAACAAATAACTATTTATTTTACACCGTCTCTGGGAAAACCCTGAAGCGGAAAACTATAATATTTTATATCTGAAGTCTGGTCTAGTTTACGTAGCTGGATGCTGACTGCTAAAGCACTTAGGGAATGCCAATGTTTCGATTTATTGAACGCACTGTGTGACTTAAGCTTAAGCATGCAAAATTCATGAAAAGTTTTAGCCCATTTAACGCATTTTTTCCAAAGTTTGTTTGGAAATACACTTATTTTACTCAGTCTCCATAAAAAAATGGAACCGAGGCAAACGCTGCCATTTGAAACTGGCTGTTCACTTGTATAAAGATAAGTAAAAAGAACTGATAGAAATACTACGTGGCAGATTGAACTAAAACCAAACAGATGCAATTGCTTTCAGTTTCTTTAAACGTGGAACCCCACCATGTATTGCAGCATGAAAGGTTAAAAGATGCGTCTCTTTTGGGAGGCAATTAAAGAACGCTTTGCCCACGAGCCTATTTGTACCTGACTCTGACCCGGGGGTTATGACTTTCTTGTTGATTTAGGCAGGGACACGCGATGCACACACCTGGTGTTTATGGAAAGCGCAGTACGGAGATAAGCCTCTCCAACTGTTCCAAAAACCTGCCTTAAACTACCAACAATAGCAGCAGCGTTCCCGAAGTATCAGAAAGGACCGGTTGCAAGCAAGTAAAGGCAAAAAAAGAATCCCTTTCACCGAGGAGTTAAATCACTTGAAAACTATAAAAAGTCTTGCGAGCACTTCTTGCAACCTGTTGACAACATAGCTGAGATCACTGGCATGGGACTTGTTGATAGCTTACACAGACACCTGCACTAGATGCTGAAGTAGCGGGAATTTTTCTTAGCTGTGCTCCAACTGACTGTACTTCTTTCGCCTGTGGCTTGGGATGCATTTTTTGAAGATTACATAGAGTCTCATTAGAGATCCCTGCTCTTGTGCGACACTGATACAGGGGCTGCAGTCTTCCAGCTGCATCCCGGACGGCAAGGTAAATCCGCGGTGCTCTGCCTATTGTTCCATCTTCTCCTTTCTTTCTGAGGTCCCCTAAGCGTATTTTCCCCCCTTCAGCTTCCCCTTTCCTTTCCAACAACCTCCCCAAACCGAGCTTCTGACGCCCATCCAGCCGACCGATGCCTGCCCGCTTTGGGGAGACGCTCTTCTAGTGAAATTCATGCAAGTAAAAGAAATCAGCTCACAAATATCTGCGGAGGCCAAAAAAATAAAAAAAGGGGGGAGGGGGGAAACCAACCACGAAAAAACTAGGAATTTCTTTTTCCACCGAGCTCTCTCCTTTCTTTTGCCTCTCTCACCGCTAACTTCAGAGGCACTGGTAGAGCAGGTCACCCACCCCCCCCGCACACTTTTTTTTTTTTTAAGAAATTTTTTAGATTTTTTTTTCCTTTTTCCTCCTGCTAAGGCACGTTTTTGTGCACCTGCAGAAGGGCTGAGCGGCGGGAGAGTAGGAAATTGGAAATAAAAACTCCCGCATTGCTGGGGAGTGAGCGCATTTGTTTAGGAGTCTAATTATATCCGTCCCGGGATGATTTATATTAGCGGGGTAATTAGTTCTGTACGCGGGGCACCTGCTCCCGGTGCCGGCCGGGCACCCACCCAGCACCCCTTACCGAAGCGGCTGTGGTCCTGCCGGGTGCCGTGCACCGTGCCGTTGGGGAAGATCTCCAGGTGGAAGCCGGTGCGGCAGTAGAGCTGCCGCCGCCGCAGGATGCCCTTGAGGTGAGCGAAGTCGGTGGGGGAGCCCCGCTGCAGCCGCCCCTCGATCTGCCCCAGGCGCTCGTTGAGGAAGCCGGGGGAGTCGGCTAAGGGCAGCCCCCCGCCGCCACCGCCGCCGCCCAGCGCGGGGGGGAAGCCGTGCAGGTCGGGGTCCAGCGCCCCCAGGAAGCCGCCCACCTCGGCCATGGCGGAGCGCAGCGGCCCCCTCAGAGCGCGGGCTGCGGCCGCCCGGCCCCGCGCTGCCGCCGGCCCCGGCCCGGCCCCGCGCCGCCCGCGCCTCCCATAGCTGGATGTGTCCCGCCGTCGGATGCAAACTGCACTTTATATACGTACACACTCCCCTTACATTGACATATTGGATATTTAAATGCAAGCCACACCTCACTGGCATCCCCTTTGGCTATTGCTCCCCCCCCTTCTCTGATCCATTTGGCTTTTTTTTTTTTTTTCCTTTTAAAAAAATAAAAAGGCTTCACTCCCTCTTTTATTATGAAAAAAATGGCAGGAAAAAGCTACACATCGCAGTGAGGCATAACAGCTCTTGGCAGGTCCCCGCCGAGCCGCCGATGAAATCATGGAGCCCCCGCACACACCCGGGGATGCGGAGCTGCCGCTCCCGCCCCGGCTCCCCCGCACCGCCCGCAGCCTCCGGCCCTCCTCGGCGGCCTCCTTCCCCCCCCGGACCCGGCACGGAGGCGGCGGACCCGGCCGGGTCTGTCAGGGCTGCCGCCGGGTCTGTCACGACCGCCACCGCCTCAG